>CABEEJ010001033.1:31666-85907 GCA_901482245.1 Timema douglasi | reverse complement strand
GGGGGGGGGGGGGGGCAGGGGCAGGTCAGAACCCAACCTTTACATTCACCATTAGAGTAGTGGTGTGGTGTTGTGTGCGGTGCAGATGTCAACAAACATTGCGATTGTTCGGTTTTTGTTTGCCGCAGCTACAGTCGAGTAATAAGCGTGTTGACTTGGCGAGATTTCAAGCTTTTTTTTTTCGGGGTCATCTTTTAAGTAATTTTACTTTGAATTAATAAAAATAAGTTTGAATTAAATGTGATTTTTTTTAAACATTATTTTAATAGAAGGTTCAAGGGACCAAGGGAAAAGTTTGAATCAAAAAACAAATTCAAATTATACAGGTTTGAATTATCCAAGTTTGACTGTATTTGAGAACTGTCTAAGAAATGATTTGCATTAAACTGGTTCAGACGTCTAGTATAGGTAGCGAAGTGAATCATCCTTTCCACTGTACTGTGATGCCGTAATTACTACTGTCTGCCATTAAACATATTGGGATGAGATGCCTGCCACTGGTCAATACCGCTGAAAATTATTAATCTGTCGAAAAAAATAATTCAAGTAGTGAGAGTTAAAATTGCGTTCAAATTTAGTGTAGTGTATTATCAGAGTTCTCGGTTATCTGAGGCGTGATCAGAAATCTACTGTAGTTCATTTTAATACATTCAAACAATTTTGTAATACAAATTACAAATGATAAACTTGTGAGTTATACAAACATGAGATCACAAAAATAATTAATGGTAAAGACAAAACAGAACGTTCAAATCCTTTGGTATTCAAGAGATTCGTGAAAATCCCAAAAATTTGTCTTGTAATTGGGAGAGCAACAAAATGACAAAATAAAAAAATTATTGTGCCAATATAATTAATTTACTAAAAAAAAGTGTTCTCTTTGTGCAAAACATGAAAAATAAAGTATCATTTGTCAGTGGCAGCAAGGTTTAAAAAACTTATTTTAAATGTTTTCATTTGAAATATAAATATGACAGAATAATTGAAAATACAAATAGTAACTATATGTTAATATTCTTACAATCCAATCACTATAACATTAATACCAGGGGCGGAGATTTATGATTTACTTAAAACTTGTGGGTATTTGGGGTTTTTGGATAGTAGTTTGTGAACTTGGGTTTAACATTTTTTAAACTAGTCACTAACATATACTTTGTTATTTTAAGTATGCAAGCTCAATTGTGTTTATATTTCTATTTGTTCCTAACACTCTTTATAAAATTTAGTTTAAATTGAAATTTGGTGATGTCTAGAACTTGTTTGCATGTATTAAATACACTACTTAACAATTTTTTTTAATACAGTCACAAATTTAAGTTAAAAATGCTTCTTTCTTGGTTGCAAACTGCTTTTAAACAAACAACAACAAGCTTAGAAAACTTTAACTATTGTAACTAATATGAGACTCAAAACCACAATCAGAAGCAGAGAAAACTAACATCTAATGATTTTTGGCCACAAACAAGTTTATTTTATGTGCTATTTACCTAACATTAAACTAAAACAAAAATATACAATTTGCAAGACAATTCTTCCATTTTTTTTTTCTATCATTATTTATAATACAACACAAACACAAAATAGAAACATGTTTTGGTTTGAATTTCAATTCAAAGCAAATTATATTATAAAACATAGAAATTACAAAAAACTATGCTGATACTTTTTTTTTAGTACCACATGTTACAAGCTGAGTTATATAAACAGATTCCCTGGTGTGGGCGTTGAACAATTCTTTGTTTGTGCAAACGTTCCCTGGTGAGGACGCGAATCAACGTTTCATTGCAATAAGTTATTGTAATGCCATCTATCAATGAACCACTGTACTTTTAGTGAGTCTGAATACTTCATATTGAAGCTGATAGATGGGGCTACCATTCCAGTTCAATGCTATACAATGACAACGAATAAAGCAATAAATGAGAAAATAAGTGAGTAACAAAAATATTTGTCAGATAAGTAGTTAAATGGCTGCCGGCCCTGCATAGATCACTGTGCTAAACACGTGGCAGGGATTGGGTTAACGCACATATTAGGAGTGTGTGAAGTAAAATTTTTTAATCCAAAGCAAAATCGAGTCAAATAATATGTGATATTCTCTAAGCCAAATCAAATTTTGAATATTAAAAAAAAAAGCTTAATGTTGGATAAAAATATCATGCACTGTATGACTAGGTAAATTTAGGTATTAAATATAATTTAGAAAATGCTATATACTAAACATTATTAATATATTTATTTTTAAAAAGGATAAATTCAGTTATTATTACATCCACTTCTGTGGCTGCGTCGTCTAATGCGCTAATCTCGTGTTGGACTAGACTGCCAAAGTCTGGGAAATCGGGGTTCGATGCATTGAGGGTGGTTTTCCACTCTCTCTTTACATGCAAATGCAGGTGCACTTCCTTTAAATTAAGCCTTCATAATCCCTAACACGTTAGTGGTGTATAACCTAAATAGGTAGTAAGACTCAGCGCTAAAAAAAGTTATATTACAAAATGTAATTAAATTATTTAAGATTTTTTTTTTACACTAACACTTATTTGTGATGACAAATAATATATTTAAAAAAAAGATCCAACATAAATGTGTGATTTAACAATAGGTTAATTTTTTTTTCAACCAAGCTTTGTAATTGTCAAATACATAATTTTACTTTTGAATAAAAGTTGAAGTGAAATATCCAAAGCTTCGCACTTCCATAGTACATACTAACTACCCTAATGGACAGAAAAAAGAAAGATGTCACCTTCGTGAAGTGATTATTCCCAATTTGTTTCTTCTTTCTCTATTATCTCCCTCAATTTTCACTAATTTTATCAATTTCCATGAATTATAATATAATTTTGTCAGTGAACCACCTTATCACTAAGCAATCCAATGAAAATACGATAGATAAACACATTTCCATTTGTTTAATAGAAACATTCATAGAATACTAATTGTCATGTACTAATTATTAACGTTCATAAATGCCAACATTTATTGCAGAGTATAGTGACTATAGTTATGTAATTAAGTAATGTTTAATCTCTGCATATTTCCGTAAAACGATCAGGGTTCAGACAGTGAGCCACCATGTTAACAAGAGTGAACAGTTAAAAAACACGAATATATGAGAAACATACGGACCAATGAGGGCAAGTTTCAGGGTCTACAAATAGTATATGTGTTCTACCAAAACAATTTCTACTTCACTATCACTAAGGTGAGTGTGCTGGCTATCCCTACTAATTTTAACCATGTGCATTTTACAACTAATTCATCAATTTTTCCCAGTAAGTGAACCGGGCTAATTTTTGTCCATTTCGTGAAGTTATCCAATCCAGGAAATTGAAGAGTTTTTGCCCGGTCTGTGTAATTGATAAGCGAAGAACAGATTTCGTCTTTAAGTTAGTTTAGCTTTTATCATTTTAGAATAGAAGGTTAGGTTGGGTTAGTTTAATATATCTTAAAATAAATATCAGTTAAGCCTGTAGTAGATAGTATAGTGCGTTCCAGTTTATGAAATTGGCAAGAGTTAATGCAATTTCTACCCAATTCGTGAAATGGTCAAGAGTAAAGAACAGTCTAAGGAATGGGCAGAAATTTTCCCGATTCATGAATTGAGCAAATTCACAAATGGGATGTAGGATTTATACAATGTCCCGAATAATGCGCTTACACTTAAAACTCAACTGGGCAGATGAGAGAGAGAGGTGAAGGGATGGTACAATTGTAGTGGGGGTATAAAGAAAATAAATTAAGTGAGTATATTTTTATGTATTTCCTTTTTAAACAAAGTAAAAATGGCACCAAATGGTCGTATTAGGTTAAACATTGTAAAGAGGGATTAAGGGCAAAGCCTACACACTTAACCAGAAATCTATAGGCCTAAATGTTCACTATTTAAACACAACAAAACACAAAGTTTTGTAATTTTCGACGTACGATAGTCCTCTTCTGCTGTAAAAAGGGACTGGTGTACCCTGAAAATTACATCATTGTGTGTTTTGTTGTGTTTAAATAGTGGACATTTAGGTTTACAGTTTTCTGGTGAGTGTTTAGGCTTTGCCCTTCATTCCTCCTCTTTTCAATGTTTAACTTTCTTTTCTTTTTTCTAAGGAAAAACTCCTTTCAATTCTTGAGGTACATTACTTTTACTTTGAAAGTTACAGTAGCTCCATGGCTTCTTTGGTGCTCACTGACAGCTCACAGCTGACTTCAGAGAGCTTTAAAAAGTTACCAGACCAAATTACTTATCCCTACGCCGAATCAGATGATCTGCAAAAACCTATGTTTAGCTGCTGTCACTTTTGACAGTCAAAGTTTAGGTATATACCTAAATGTTGACTGTCAGAAGTCAGCTGTGAGCTGTCAGTCAGCACCAAAGAAGCCATGTGGCTACTGTATATACCTAAATGTTGACTGTCAGAAGTCAGCTGTGAGCTGTCAGTCAGCACCAAAGAAGCCATGTGGCTACTGTAGCAGTAAACCTTTCTATATTAAACCATGCACCTATCCAGAGCCATAGTAGAACTACAGTAGCCTCGTGGCTTCTTTGGTGCTGACTGACAGCTCACAGCCGACTTCTGACAGTCAATATTTAGGTATATACCAAAATGTTGACTGTCAAAAGTGACAGCTGCTAAACACATGTTTTTGCAGATAATTTGGTTCGGCGTAAGGATACATAATTTGGTCTGGTAACTTTTCAAAGCCGTCAGTCAGCACCAAAGAAGCCATGGGGCTACTGTATGGAGGGTAAGCTTGAAACTGTTCAAGGTATACGAAGGGTACTATTTTGTTATACATGGAAAAAGGTACAACATAATATTGATAAAAAGTGAGGAAATTTGGCAGCGTGTGAGATTAGTCAATTTTCACTTTTGAGTTGTGTTCTACTTGCGTTTGAATGAAAAACATGAGTTTTGTTTGAGTAATATGGAGTGATATTTTTGTGCCATGCCTCCGTAAGCATTATTAATTTTTTTTATAGAAGAGAAGTTTTATTGACATAAATTCTGATTTTTAAATAAATTTAATGTAATTGGTATGAGGAAAATAAAAAAAGGGAAATTAAACTAAAGAAAATATTCAGGAACTTAATTATTTATGAAATAATATCATACAAAATTAATTAAATTAAATCTAATTCATAATTTTGAAGGAAAAATATAATCAAAAATTCTGAAAATTTTTGAGTTGAGCTCTGACGGGTATTAAGACTTGACTAAAATTCTAATTTTTGAGTACTTACACTCCCATAGTCTCTCAACCTCAAGCACCTGTCTATGGCGGTAAAAGCTTGACCTTGAAAATGTGTATTTTTAGTATTTTATCGAAACAATTTCTACTTCAGTATCACTTAAATAAGTGTGTTGACTATCCTTCTAAAACAAAGATGATTTTAGCGATTTAAAAATATATTATATGCAATTTTTTAATTTTTTTTTTACTATTTGTAAACCCTTCTAAGGGTTGGCAGTACAAGTGTGATTATACTAAGACCACGAAAACCACGACTTGGGAGATTGTGGGGTGGTAGGTGTGGTAGGAGCGGGGGTAGTCCCGGTCGAGTTAGCGCCGATCGAAACGACATCTGTTCCCTCGCGGATCATCGGAACTTCGCCTTGCCCCTCGCTCTCGCACGTTCTTGCGTCCCCTGAGGCGGCGGATTCATTCGGACCAGTGACCCTTGTGTTTGTCTCTATCTGCATTTGCACCTCATAGGCCCGCACGTCCTTCAGGCTCATTCCGTACCACTCGTCGATCCAGGCAAACGCTTGACGATGACCCAAGAGCAAAATTTCACGTATTGTCTGAAAGACAAAAAGACATAAAATTAAAGATGGGTATAATACACAATTTAACAAATTTTGCAAATTTTCATTTTGCATTCAAACCTTGAAACTGACTCTTAGAAAACATAGTAAACATAAGATTTTTAATAAAGGACGAGGATCAATGGCTAAATGATTTTATAATAATGAAAAATAATATAAACAAAGAAAAAAAACTAAATCTCAAGTAGAAAAGTAGAGTTTAATTTTGTTCACATGGTGATATCAACAGTTGTTGAATATCTGTCGAGGGTGTCCTAGAATTTAAAAAGTTTGTCATCTAATGCCGCTATGCTCATGACAGATATCCAACAACTGTTGATATCACCATGTGAACAAAATTAAACTCTTATGTTTCTACTGAAGAATTTGGTTTTTACAATTAATACCCACAATTCATGTCTTTATGTTGCTGTAATTTAACAAAAAGGTAATGGCTACCTCTTGAAGGACATTACTCCATATTACTCAAACTTCCTCGTCCTTAACACATAGTATATAGCCCTAAAATGTAGTAAGATGCATTATTAAAAAACAAATTTAAACCAATTAAAAAAGTATTCAACTTTTTAGAATCTGATATTTTCTTGACCTTTTGAGTAGGTATCAAATATCCTAAAGGATTCAATGTAATTGGGGATTCAAGATATTTGGAGATTCGAGGATTCGGAGATTTAAGGTATTTGGAGATTCAAGGATTCGGAGATTCGAGGTATTTGGAGATTTATGATATCTGGGGACTCAAATTAGTTGGAGATTCAAGGATTTGGAGAACCAAAGTATTTGGGAATTTGAGGTTCCAATCCCTACATATGATATCAAAAATAAATTCATGAATTACTATTAAATATGCTTGCACCAGTGAGCACAAAAGGTAGGGATTCAATTCCAACCAAGGTTGTGAAAACCTGTGTCCCACGTTCCCTGCATGAGAATGCTGACACATTTCCTCTAATAGACTTTGATTCAATTCCCAGCGAAGTCGAAAATTAAGTGCTAACATAAACAAATGCATGTGGGTTACATGAGTGATTGTAAACTTAAAAAAAAAAAATTGCAGACCCCTTTGAAAGTAAAAAATAAGGGGGGAGGGAGTCTCGATGCTCAGGTATACTTTTTTCTTTAACTCCATGTCTTGCGTCTAACTATCCGTTTGGGTTATAGGTTATGTATCCTATTGATCGTTAAGAGTACTCACCCTGTGAATCATATCCTCAGCCTTGGTCTGGAGTCCCCACACCTCGAAAGACACGCTCACCACCTTGTAGGAACACATGATGGGGGTGATGATGTCCCTCCAACCCTCGATGAGGGGCCCGCGGCCTGTCTGATCCGACTGGAAGAACCTCAAGTCCTACAACAAACATCGTCCAAAGAAATGAAAGTTCTGGGATATAATTTTTTTTTTTTTAGAATTGGGTTATTTTCAAAGCGACCAACATAAGTAATTATTTTTCACGTTTAACTTTTAAATACAGTTTGAACTATGCAATTATGAAACTATGAATCAGCCTCACGGTACGTTTGGATAGTTGAAACAATATGAAACTGTCTTGATAATCTTAAATATAAATATGATTGTCGTTTTATTTCGTAGGAGTAGTCGTTATCGCCATTCATTTAGGTACTCATAATTATACTTATTTATCTGGTAAGGCATCAACACTTGCTTTATAGTACCTCCATGGTTTCAATGCCGGTCTGTGAAATCGTCCAAATACATAAGAATGGTTAGGGATCCACTCTAAATAAGCAAAAACCAAAGTGCTCAAAAATCCTAGCTCAAAATAACATGACCCATTTACAATGAAAATGGATCCGTTTTGTTTTAAAGAAAATTTGCGGAGAGAGGTGGTTAGGTAATAGTACAAACCTCATCTTCCTTGTAGTGTTTTGGGTTAACCTCATCGTAGGCGATGTCTACATGCTCGACTATTCGATCCTTCAGCAGATCAGCGGGTAAGTTCAAGCACTGAAATAAAACACAAGAAAAAATTATTATAAAAACTAAAAAGTATAAACGGGTCGAATCCACTATTTTACGGATGTGAATCTCAAAACCGAATCATTTTACTTCGAATATGAATCTTGCAAAAAAATTATGAACTTAAGAGGAAATAGGAATATAGAAGAATAATAAAAAATATAAATAGTAAGTCTAACTAATTTTTTTTTTCTGTGTGCTAAAATGCATTCATTATAATGTTCATACACTCAGTTAAGTGTTAAATTACTGGTCTGGGGTCTGGTTCTTGTGTTTTTCCTATTATTTTATTTATTTCGTCATCGCTTGGTAGATCTGTCCTTTCCGAGGCTGTTCCTGTTTTTGAAAGTATTTTTACATCCACCAATGGTTTTCATAGCTTCACCCATGCCCCGTTAGCCGTCTTTTTTAGGGTTCTCTGTCAGATCTTCATTACTACCATGGCGGTAGCAGGGACAAAGTCCCCATAATACTTCACTCTGAGAAGCGTTAGCATACTTTAGCCATTGCCTGTCTCTTGTGACGTGGATGAGGGGTTGGACTTTGAGGTATTTAACGTGCACTTTCTGAACATACTGATTATATTAGCGCATGAGAATTTCTAGGAACGAGAGCAAAGGAGTCTACCAATTTTTGTCGGGAAAATTAGGGCTCTGTGAGTACTCGTATTTCGAACTCGAACTTGTTGCTTAAGCTCGAGATCGAGATCAAAAGTTTTGTATGCTCGTACTTTTTGAGCTTCAACTAGATGTACTTAATAATCAATTTTTAAAACGCAATAGTAAGCATAGTATATTTAATTGAGTTAATATCTTTCCACTTATATATCATATGGTTACTTAACAACTTGTTAAACATTAATTTCAATTTTCACGTTAATAACGTAATAAAGCCTTAAAACCAGTTTTCACAGGTGAATTTATTCAATATTGTTGTCCACTTTGAATTATACTTGATTGAAATCATTCACTTGTATTGCCATGACAATGCAATGAAAATAAAAATAGCTAAGAAGATTACTAAATAATTGAATGATTCTTTTTACTATTTAGACCTGGTCCCTTTCTAAAATAATAATTTATGTTAAATTAAAAATGTAATATCAAAAATCTCTTATATTAAACGTTCTCAAACTTAAGATATTTAAAACTCATATTAATTAATACATTTAGCTACTAACTAACTCTAGTTTGATTACTATTTGATTATAAAATTATGTTGGTTAACCTGTTTAAAATCAAAGCTAAGCTTATGTATTGAAATACATATTTTACCAAACTTATTTTGACGCAGTAAATTTGCTATAACTTTTGGATATACATTAACATACTAAAATGGTATCACAGGGCATTTCATCCCCAACACTTGAATCATCAGGCTACTTGCTTAATAGAACATAAAAACAATATATTTAGTTTACTACAATTTCTGAACCAAAAATAAATAAATTCCTGTGAGTCAAAGTCAAAGTGTATCTTTAAACCGACTCCAGCCAAAATTGCTTCAGACTTCGACTCAAGACTACACAGCCCTGGTTATAAGACCATAAGGTATTTTCAAAAGTAACTTTAAATACAATAGGAACTGCACCATCCTTTGTTAAAGATTCATTACACAGTATAGTTTAAAATTGTTGTGAGACACATTATCATCTGGAAGAATATAGTAATTTTATTATTGTAAAAAAAAAAATGTATGTATTACTTTCAGAGAATATGTGAAAGTTCTAGAAATTTAATAAAATTCCCTGACTTTCCCATGTTTTCCAGTTCGCTAGACAACCTGCAGTATAATCCATTCACGGTGGAAATTACTCTCTGAAAGGTCTTTTTCCCTACCAATAATCTACTATATAATAGATTTCTAGTAGGGGAAAAGGCCTTTCAGAAATCAATTCCTATGATGAATAGCCTTTACTTGAGAATTTTAAAAGACCTGCAACGGTGGCTGTGACTGCCTGTGACAAGGAGGTATGACCTCAAGTTTGGATACAGATATCTAGGTTTTTAATAAATGTTTTCCTGCTCTCCTTACATGCATATGGGGGTTACATTTCCTCTAATAATCTAACTTCCTCATCCTTACTATATTAAAGTAGATACGCGGATAACTCAGAAAGGTAATAAGACGTGATTCAAGAATTAAGAACAAGATAATAACGAGACCTTTGAACCCATGAAACGATACACTAAGGAATATTGGAGAATCTTTTTTTAATATTATTTAGCACCGCGTCTTACTGCCCATTCGGGTTAAACACTTAAGTACTAATTACGCTAATGAATTAGGAATCAAGGAGGTTGAATTTAAATGAAGTGAACCCGCATTTGCGTGGAGACAGAGTGGAAAACCATTTAGGAAAAAACCGCCCCCAGTTCGCCCGAGCGAGAGTCGAACCTCGATCTCCCCGTCCTCGGCAGTTGGGCTCAACACTAAACGTGCACGCTAGCTAACCACGCCATCGAGGTGGGTATCAGAAAATTAAATTTAAATTTGCCTTAAGAGCTCTGATACTGCTTATTGATGTCTTAGCCCAACAAAATGTTGAGATTAACTTAAAAACCAGACCCCAAAACGTTAAATTACCACTAAATGGGTGTATGAGTGTTCTCTTCTATTCCCTAATCCGTAGATTTGTCAGCGGCGCTTTCTTTTTCCATCTATTCCTATCTAATGCGATTATTTTCCGTCGGAGTAAGGATAGATAATTTATTATTTGTGAATCAATCAGTGTATAGTTACAACTTGCGTTGTAATTTAACCATATTTTTTTGTGTATTTCTTTATTAAAGATTGGATTCGTAAATAGTAGATTTGGCTAATCTCTAAAAGCAAATACATCAGAATATTCTTGAAAGATTAAAATAGTCGACAAACCTTCAACATTTAGACAAGAATGAAGCGTGCAAATGCACATATAATTTTGCCGAAAACAGTGTTAGCTGAACTTTGAGGGTATATAAAATGTAAGCATGACTTAAAAAAAATATGTTGCATCGATCCAAAAATTACAAATGACAGTAAAATATCTTAAAGAGTAATAATCTTACATTTTCAGTGGTTCCATTGTTATTTTCATACTTTGTTTTAATGGATATGTTGAACTTTGGTAGAAATGAGCACTGAAACATAAAAATATTATATTAGTATCAATCTATGGAGTCAATCTCGCCTTATATTAAGATTCTGGTAAAAAAACACGCCATATATGGTCATTATTATTTGTCACCGCGTCTTAATACCTCTTTGGGTTAAACCCATTATGTACTACTTACACTAATGTGCTAGGGATAAGGAAGGTTGAATGTAGAAAAAATGTTGCAATATTTGTGTGGATGGAGAGTGGAAAACCATTTAAGGAAAAACACTCAGTACACTAAATCAAAATTTGAATCCCAATATCTTTGTCATTAGCAATCCAGTTTATTGTGAGAGTGATTTTTTTAGAAAATAAAACATTCTTTAAAAAACGCATCAGTGGTTTGATCAAATGTGTCGAGCTCGTATTAGAATGGACAACAGTCGAAATCTTGGTAGGGTGTATTGAAGGTGAAGTTTCCTAAATGGTTCCCAACTCATCCGTCCCATGGTGTCGACTCAACTTGACCGATGAAATTCCCGCTTTTTTCCACAATTTTTCCTGATCATTTTTTTAAAATTCTTGACTCAACAGTATGTCAGTTCCTTCTACCCCCTTACCCCCATTTTTATTACACTTTTTTTATGGATAGTAATAAGTTTTAATATATAAACATTTTTTATTTGTATTAACAAAGTCTACTAGGAATTATAAAATTATAAAATATATCACACAGCTAAAAAAAAAGACAGTTTGAATCATATTGTAATTTACTGATTTAATAATTATTATTATATTTCACATTTTGATTAAAACAACATTTTCCTTCGATTATTTGTTGTAAATTATCAAATCACTGACTTATTCCTGTTTTTCCCCCGACCAATTACAATTACCGATTAGTTCCAGTTTTCCCCGATCTTCCCGGATGGTAGACACCCTACCAAACTGATAATGCGGCTGCATTTTTTTACCATTATATCTTTCTCCTCCCTATACCATCAGCGTGATTAATGTATGTGTATAACCAAAAGAGGTACCCAAACATTGCATTTCTTCTTGTCGTCAATAATAATAATTGTGCTAATAAAAAAAAAGCTTACCGTGTATTCTGTAAAGGTCGGAGGATGTCACCAAGCATGAAACAAGGACACATAATTAGTAAACAATTACACATATCATACTTTATTTAAGTTTGTAAGGTATGTTAAAACAGCACATTAACGATAACCAGCAGTGAGCTGTGAAAATATTAACAATGGGCTCAAAGTTGTTGTTTTTTATCAATTTATTTTTAATATAAATAAATATCAATAAAACGATACAGGAAAATATTTTAAAACAACTAAATTGACCAATTCAAAAACACGCAGGGTCTGTATTTCTTGAGTGCATTCTTGAGCATCTCAAAGAGTTTGCTCTAAAAAGTTAAATGGGTAAATTATTTGAGTTGGTTCTGTATGTACTAAGGAATACACCCCCAGGCGCACAAATCCTAATTTTTCTGAATTCGGCTCTTCTGTTCTTTCTCCGTCGTTGTTGGTGTCTTTATAACTCATATTGTGCGACGCTGGCTGCATAACAGCTTTGTTTCATACTAAGGAAAATACTGTCTATGAGTTAGGAATTGGCAAGGTTGAATAAAGAGGAAGCGAACCCACATTCGCGTGGAAAACCGTTTAGGAAAAACCAATCTCGGTTCACTCGAGCGAAATTCGAACCTCGATCTCCCCATCTTCGACAGTCTATCTCAACAGGAAACTAGGGTGTTAGCTAACTATGCCAGTGAGGCCGTAAATAATTTCAGGAAAATTAAAAAATATTCACCAATGACGATAGATGCTATTTTACATACCTGTTATTGTGAACGGGTAGTAATTCCAAGCTTTCTCCGTCACGTAAAATACTTTTGGAATCAATGCTTGGACCCAGTACGGAAGTCGACTGAAATTGGTTAAGAAATAAATGTTTAAAATGTCTGTGATAAAAAAATCTTTGCCTACTTCACAAACAGGGTATACACCTCACCCACAACTTACAAGTTAATTCAACCCGTTTTTTCTTTAGCTAGCCCAAATCATCATTTTTAATTAAAATACTTATTATAATTTAGCACAGCGCCTTACTATCCATTCGGGTTATACACTTAAGTAGTAATTACACTAATGGATTAGAAATTGGGAAGGTTGAATTAGAGGAAGTGAACCCACATTTGCGTTGAGGGGGGAGTGGAAAACCACCCCCAGTTCACCCGACTGAGATTCGAACCTAGATCGCTACGTCCTTAGCGGTCGAGCTCAACACGACTAGCGCGTTAGCCAACTACGCCACCAAGGCGGGTCACGTCTTACTACCCGTTCGGGTTATTTGCTTACATACGGTAGTAATAGCCTCTTGTCTTAGGGGTTAGGGAGGTTATATTTAGAGGAGGTGTACTCATATTTTTTGAGGGGGAATGTAAAGCCATTTAAAGTCCGTTCACGGTAGGAATTGATTTCTGAAAGGTCCTTTTCCCTACCAGAAATCTATTATATAGTAGGATATTGGTAGGAAAAAAGACCTTTAAGAGAGTAATTCCTACCGCGAATGAAGTATAGGAAAAACCACCCTGAGTACACCCGGCCGAGATTTGAACCCCGATCTCCCTGTTAGTCTATTGTGAATGTAACGCTTTAGAACACTTTGGACACTGAAGCTGGCCTATGTATACTTAAGAACGATTGGACTCGCCTAGAGAGATGAATCCTTTTCTCTGTGAATTGTCCTGTCCCGTACTCTGGATCTTCGCACGTCTCATTGGCCACCACTTCGACCCCCTCCCCTGAGTCAGTCTGCTCGTGGCTGTGTCGTGCAATCATGTACAGTTGGCCAATTTGATACTGAGACAATGTAAAAAGTAGGTAGGTAATTAAGAGGCGAAAAAAATCAACCGTTATATATGACAAAAGACATGACATGATTTAGGCCTATCTAATAAGATCGTTTAAAAAGTACCAGGAAATTGAAAAATATACTTTTAAAAAGAGGGCTAAGCTAATTTAATATTTAAAACTAGACAACGGCTTAAGAGAGAATTATAAAAAATAAGGGGTAGCCCTGTTAGTTAGACTATTGTGTTAAGTATTTAAAAATAAAAAGTAGCAACATTCTCCACAATCAAAATTAAAATTGGGATTTTTTTTTAACAATCAAAGTTATTAAACCCTGAAGTATTCATAACAAAATACTTTTACACACCCTTTATTTGCTAGAGAGATCGAAATTTAAGTAGGTAGGTAAGTAATATTACATGCAATGAATACCAAATAACTAGAAATAGGAGGTATTAGACGTGATATGAAATAAAATACTAAATATAAACCGACAAAGTCAATAATACAGACTTAAAACTAAAGGAGCGGGACGCGAGCAAAATAAATTAACAATCATATTTATGCATATTATTGGAATAGGAATTATAACAATATTAAAAACATTGGGGATACTTACTTCTTCCACTGATAAAGGCATACATATTCTATATTCCTTTGTTTGAACCATTTTTCAAATGTGAATACTCTTCAGCTAAATACTGTAAAGTCACACCTACAACATTTTGGATTCAATTCAATACAATAAATCCATAGAGTTATTTACAACACGAATAACGTCTGCAGGTTCAGCATGAAAGTGAAATATATACCACAGACTATTAAATCAATATTTTTTCAATCTCTTTCCACACTGTTTCATAGTTTATTCATTTGACATTTGGAGACAAATAAAGGTATTTGTTTAAATATTGTCAAAGTTAGGAAATACGCATAGTAATGATTTTCATGATAGAATGAGACAGGTGAATCTATTCACGCACAAAATTATAAGACGACCTTCTCAAGTATTTTTTAAAAATAATTTGATCAAGTGATTTTATCTTTTTGTGTTGGTAGCTAATATTCTCCCATTTTCTTGTGTAGATAAATACAGTAACTAAAACAACAATAAAAATATTATGTCAGCTTAATCGCTTGACATTAGTCAAATTAATAAAAACAGCAGAAAAAGATTAATTTATAGCTTACATCGGGTGATTATAATAAATATAATACCATTATTGTTATTATACTAAAGCCGTCTTGTGATTGTCTAGAAACTACGAACTACTCACATTATTCAAATATTCATTATTAAAAGCATTAAGCCTAATAGATACTTGTATATTGTTAAAAAAATCTTCTCATTAGAGCGAGATACGGAGGCCTGCGGTCATATCCCCCTTCTCCCCCTATTATTCCTTCTCTGATGAGTCAGTCACGACCACTGTGCTTCAAGTGATATTTGTAACTAATGAAATCAACTTTCTGTCATTGAGCTGAGCAGAGTAAAATTATAAAGGATGTGTAACGACGGCCAGGGTACAGCTGAGCAGGTGATACTGGCCACAGGAGGCTACGACCACTCCATCAAGCTGTGGCAAGCGCATACCGGCGTATGTCAGCGGACCGTGCAACACACAGATTCTGTATCCTTTATTCCATGACAAAAATGCTGTTTTAAAAGGCTATAGGGATTTTATGAAAAAAAAAAATGTGCTTACCCGCTTTGGTGGACGCATGGTTTAAGGTGTCGCTCTGGCAATAGACTAAACTGTGCCGATGACGAGGAGAACATGGTTCGATCCCTTTCGGGTGTACCGAGGGTGTGTTTTCCTTTAAATGTTTTCCCCGCTCTCCACATAAATGCAGGTACATTTCCTCTAAATTCAACCTTCCTAATCATTAACCCATTAGCGTAATTAGTACATAAGCATACATCCTGAAAGGGTAATAAGACGTGATGCTAAAAAAGACTTTCATTTTTTTTTATCACAAGCTTCACATGAAACTACTATCCATTCACGGTAGGAATTACTCTCTGAAAGGTCTTTTTTCCTACCAATATCCTACTATATAATAGATTTCTGGTAGGGGAAACGGCCTTTCAGAAAACAATTCCTACGCTGAACAGACTTTACGCTGAACCACATGCACAGTTCACTTTTCATAGAAAGAACCTTATCGGACAGGTAGAAAAGTTAACAGATCTATTTTCATGTGGTACAACAAGTCAGGTAATCTACAGCTATAACTTTTGATAGATATCACTATCTAAACACTAGTAAATATAAATGTTATCAATGTTGGACACACAAAAAATATGTTTGTATGTTCTAAAAGTCTCTTCTTATGAAAATTGGACCAAGTTCTTATAGGCCTTCATCACCTGTTTTAACACCACACTGAGACTATCAGTCTTCAACCTGATCAGGATTCAAATTAACGGTCTCTGTAGTTGGGTGTATTATTGAGGTGTATTATTGATTTTGAATCAAATAATTAATTAACGTATATCACTGCCCTTATTGACTTTATGATAATATTCAACACCGACATAAGTATTTTATTTTTACATCCATAACTGTTTCCAGCCTTGTCCTGGGTCAGTTTTATATTCAAGCCATATATTTTCCACCACAGGCTTGCTAGGCCTGTCGTAGCTTCATAATGCCTCATAATCTAACTTAAGACTAGGACAGGCTCAACATCCAGCCCCCCCTGCTGTTATAATTCATCACCATGAAAGGGTAAACCTACATTTTACCAATGATACATTTTTCGACCATGTCGGGAATCGAACTTGGGACCCTTAGCATAGACATACACACTACCAACTGAGCTAAGGTGTCGGATGCTGATATAAGTTTATTGATCTTAAAAATATGAAATTAACATTTATTTATCTTTGACATTTGTGTGTGCATGATAATATTTATATTTTTAAGTATATCTTATTCGAATCAGCAACAATATATTCCTTGACTTCAAGTGTATCAGCAAGTAAATGCACTTGACATAACACCTGACAAACAGCTGATTGCTGCTGCAGGTGTGTAAGAAAACATAATTTACCTAACATCAAATCAGGGAACTAAACAAATGGTAGTGCAGTTAATTGTATATGACCAGCGAAGCATAGAAGATGGGGTGACCTGGCGGTCTAGAGGTAGGGTGTTGGACTTCTGTGCTGCGGGTCCGGGGTTCAATCCTCGGTCCCGGCACGGATTTATCTGATTACCAAACCCTTCCTTCACCTCTGACAAGACATCTTGTGAATGTGGGGAATGCCAGGCCTTACACCGTGGTTCGGATCCCACATTAAACTGTAGGTCCTCCATTTCATCTCAAAATCACCCTACCATTAAACATTAGTGTAAGTGCGTATAACCCGGACGGGTAGTAAGACGCGGTGATGATAATAACATAGAAGATGGAAATGGATAATTTTGGCTACAGATGTAACCTTATCAAGTATTATATTTAGAAATGGCACCTGGACATGGGAATCGAACCCCAGGACCTTAGGCTTAATGTGTCATTGCTCATACCACTGAGCTATCCATAAATATTTCCGTGCCCAGGGTCATTCTTCACTCATAACTTTAAGGCAGAGTCTGTGATGGGCGTGTGGAAATCATCGGCTTACAATGAGTTAGCGGTCACAGCCAGAGGCTACTCAGGTGTTGGATCTATGCCGCCATTAGTATAGTGAAATTTCTACATGAAAACTAACAATAACTGCCTTAAACTACAAGTGAGGAACGACCCTGAGTGCAGAACGACTCCAAGATAGATCAGTGGTAGAGTATTGGCGCTCTAAGACAAGTGTTTCGGGTTCGATTCCTGTGTCCAGGTGTTCTAAGATTAACGAAATACACTTAATTAGTTTTAATCAACCCCAAGTGTGCTCAAATGATGTTGTACTAGGAATTAGATAATACAGAGACAATTAGATTTAAGTTAGATAGTTTAGCATAAGGACTTGTTTTGTTCCATCATATTTGCGTCTTTATTACATTATATTATACCATCATCTTAATTAGGTTAGGTTAGAAATTAGAATATCTGGGGTTTATCCGGTATGGTTTTTCTAAACAGTAGCAGGAGTACTATCTCCGATAGGGCATGTCCACAGGTGGCAGACATTCATCTAGTTACTGTTTATATTTTTTATTCCCTCATATCTTTTTACAAACTAAGGTATTCATAGGTAAAATTAGACGGATTCGGGATTCTTATCTATAAAATAATGGATTCAACCCAACTCTAGTAAAATGGCTGGAAAAAAATATAAAGATGAGTCACTTGTCTTCTTATTCCTCAGGAGTTTAAAATAATAAAAATTGTTTGTAGAAGTTTTTGGTTGTCGTTTTACAGGGTACCAACACATCCGCATGTATGACCTGAGCTCCACCAATCCTAGTCCGGTCATCAACTACGAGGGGGTGTCCAAGAACGTGACAGGGGTTGGTTTCCAGGAAGAGGGTAAATGGATGTACACTGGGGGCGAAGACTGCAGCGCCAGGATCTGGGATCTTAGGTGAAATATTTTTCATTTATTTGAGGTAATTAAGCTCACACTTTCTGAACCGACTGATTATATCGGCAGCACGTATTTAATTCATCACTGTGAAAGGGAAAAATTCGCGTTACACCACGATACATTTTTTTTGTCCACGCCGCCGAGAATCGAACCCAACTTACTCCAAGCTCCGAAAGATTAATCAACTCACTCGTCTTGTTGGTATCTAATCGTTTCCAGGTCCCGTAATTTGCAGTGTCAGAGAATATTCCAGGTGTCGGCCCCCGTCAACTGCGTCTGTCTTCACCCCAACCAGGCTGAGCTAGTGGTGGGGGACCAGAGTGGGGTGATACATCTCTGGGACCTCAAGACTGATCATAACGAACAACTGGTAATGATGCTCGACAGACAATTTCGTTTATCAAGGTGTCCAGTCAAAAAGAATTTGAAAAGTTCCTCAACTCGAAATCAGGTTAAGGTATCAGATTTGTCTGATCTAGCCTGTCAGGGACGGAAACGAGGAGGTGGGAGTTCAAATCTCGGCCAGGTGGACGAACTTATGGTGGTTTTCACTTTTTGTAAAGGTAGTTATATCTCACCCGCTTCAGTGACCGATTGGTCTAAGGCATCGCTCCCATGTTATACTTGCCTGGTAAAGATGGGGAAGTCAAGGTTCTAATCCCGGCCGAGTATACTAAAGACGATTTTTTCCTAAATGGTTTCCTAATCTCCTCCCACTCAAATGCATTATAACGACACAGCCTCAATTGGAAGGCATGTTTTTGTAAACGTATATTGTGAGTTGCGAATGACATAACGAATGTTACGGGGTTGTTATGATGATTCGAAAAACAAATAAATTAGAGGAGCTGACCAAAAATAGGTGCTGTCAGCATCACTTAGCTAGAAATCTAGGAGGTCACAGGGCCACACGGGCTAAGTCATTGGGTTCATCTAGTACCATTCAGGGCTGCCGCTCAACCCCAGAGAACCAGGTTCGACGACCGTGCAAGGACCACCTAGCAGTCAGTTGGGTAGACCTCATAACACCTTTTTCAGTTATTCGCTTCTCTATATTCACTAAGTTCTTCATTTTAACTTGTCACTTAACATCGCATTTGTAATAGCATAGTAGTAGTAGTAAACCTTATAAGAGCCAAGTCTAACGTTAATCACGAACCCACACAAGCATTCATATCACCTCGCCCCGGGACATCCTGACGGACCTTAGGCCCACACACAATTGAACATACAGAAATGGAGGGGGGGGGGGATGACAGCGGGTAGACTACCTCTAAAATGCTTCCTTCCTCATCCTTACCCCATTAGAGTAATTATCAGATATGCATATAATCCTNATAAATGGGGGGGGGGGGGGGATGACAGCGGGTAGACTACCTCTAAAATGCTTCCTTCCTCATCCTTACCCCATTAGAGTAATTATCAGATATGCATATAATCCTAAACAGTTAAGTAAAACGCGGTGATAAGAATAAAAGTTACATCTCCCTCTATTCCTCCCCCCCAAATCTCTGCCCCAATAATTTATGATATGATTTTGGTTGAAAGGACCTTTTAGAAAATATTAATATTTTATTGAAGTCAACATTAATAGCATTATACTGCATTATTTATGTTATTTTAGAAGTAAAATCTAATAAAACACATAATAATACGTACACAAACACGTCTTACTCTTCAAACCTTCAATGCCTCACAAGGTAATTTTCACTGGTGGAAAATAGGTACTGTCCAATTTTCACGGGGAGAGACTTTTAGAAAATAGAAACTTTTTTTTTTTGCAGGTAGTATTGATAATATCCTACAAAATTATTAGTGTTATTTTATAGGTATTGATAATAGCTATCAAAATTATTGAAAGCTGCAAATCACATTACGTGACTTGAAAAGAGATCTGTCAGATAAGACTCCTCCTATGAAAATTGGACTGTAATTATACAGCTAGCCCCAAAGAGTGGTAAAACATAGGACACACCAAAAATAAAATGTAATCTAAAATAACATACAAAAATAAATAAAAACAGGCAGACTATCTGTACAGCTAATGAAACTGAAAACAAGTGTTTTTTCTTTCTTTTGTCAGATTCCCGAAGCCGAAGCTTCGATCCAAGACATCGCGATAGATCCTGAGGGTCTGCATATGGCTGCTGTGAATAACCGGGGACACTGCTACATCTGGAGTTTAACCGGGGGTGTGGGGGAGGAGCCCACAAAACTAAACCCTAAACAAAAGATCGATGCCCACATGAGATACGCTCTTAAGTGCAAGTTTAGTCCCGACTCTAAGTACGTTATAGTTTATATATTACCTCCCGTCCCTCCCCCGCGGGTAACACCTAACTTTTGTAGGTAATTCAGTCCTGACTCTTAAGTACGTTATAGTTTATATATTACCTCCCGTCCCTCCTCCGCGGGTAACACCTTACTTTTGTAGGTAATTCAGCTCGAACCAGACGTCCCATCGGGGTGAGGTTTTCTATTTGTATTTGAAAAAATTTCTTCTATATTTAAAAAAATATATAACAACATTTAAAATAAATATTTCTATATGATATAAATTTAATTTTTTTCAAATTAAGAATGCAGTAGCTGCGCTTCAATACGTTTTCTGGTTCGAATATAGTCGACTTTGAAATGCGCTCCTAACTTATTTTTTGGTCAGAAAATAAAGTTGATGTTTGTATTTCAATTTAAATTTCGTTTCAGTCTCCTGGTGACAACTTCAGCAGACATGACAGTGAGGATATGGAAAACGTCCAACTTCACATTAATGCGGGAGTTGAAACTGGAAGCGCAACGCTGGGTGTGGGACGCAGCGTTTAGCGCCGATTCTACCTACATTCTTACAGGTACTTTATCACGAGAGAATATATATCTCAACAAGATCTGACAGGTAGAGACATCGGTCTAGTCCGGTTTGCCAACGATACAAGGAGGGCGAGGTGGTGTATCAATGGATCACAAAGTCTAGAAAACCACCTAACCTAAATATTCGCTAACTTTAGCCAGAGGCTACACCAGCACCACCTACCATTCATAGAGTAATAGAGAAACATTCAGTGAATTTCAACTCCACCAGAGAAGTTTTCATCCATACCAGTCAAGTTGGCATCACTGAAGACAACATCCTGTTTAGTCTAATTAATCCTACTTCCTAAGGAAGATGCTGTAATAGCATTTAAATATTGATGAGTGTGTAAATATGTGTTAATGTTTTTACTTTTATTTGTGCTCTACTATTTCCCTAATATTCTATCATTTTATATAAAATAAATAAGAAATTTATACAAAGTCATCTTGGATTCGATCCATGTTTGCCCCTCATTTTCTATGAATCATAAAATCATTAAGGCATTTGGTCCTCTTATTATTGAACCTTTCAATCCTCGGTCCCGGCACAGATTTATCTGATTACCAAACCCTTCCTTCACCTCTGACAAGACATCTTGTGAATGTGGGGAATTATGCCAGGCCTCCACCGTGGTTCGGATTCCACGTTAAACTGTAGGTCCTTCATTTCATGTCACAATCACCCTACCATTACACATTAACGTAAGTGCGTATAACCCGAACGGGTAGTAAGACGCGGTGCTAATAATAATAATATTATTGAACCTTGATAGTGTTGTTTATTGCAGCGTCGTCGGATGGCGTGGCCCGACTCTGGAACGTCGAGACCGGCACAGTCGAGCGGGAATACAGCGGCCATCAGAAGGCCATCACTTCACTCGCATTTCGAGATGAACTAGTCAAAGAATGAGTCGAAATTGTTACCGAGGATGTCGGGACAGTACGAGGTTGATAGGCGGACATTGAAAATGTGTATATGATAGTAAAAGAAAACAAAAAACGAAGAATGAATTTTCAATTTTGCTTTCACTGACAAATAAATGCTTACTTAGCAATGTTATTTAGATTAAAGATTAAGCTCAAGTTTAAGTTACATTCTACAAGTCGATACTGTTAACATATTATGATTACTTGTGGTAGTCAATAAATATTTTTGTTTTATGTACAAAGTATAGATGGGTTGAATACAAATTTGAATCCTTAAATCTTTAAAATTTAATTAAAAAGAATTTAGGGCTTAGTGCCACTGACAAATTTTGTTTGCTGTGTTGATTACATCATAAAAACCTGAGAGAACACTTTTTATGTATATACCTACATACATACTTACAGGGAAGGCAAGAAACTGTGCATATAGCTCAAAAAACAACTCCATACTTAATCCATCCTCACTAACTTTCTCCACACTTCCCTATCCTCGCATACTCCCTTCGCTTCAACAACATCCATACACCGAGTCATACATACTCTTTTATTATTACAACTCTTAATGTTTCTTTTTCACACATTCGTCTACAACATTTAGCCACGTCTTACACTGTCTACCCCTACATTTTGATCCACACACTCTACCTTCATATATTTTCTTCTTTCACGGTGACCTATTTGATTTTCTTTCAAACACCACTCCTTCAGCACCAATTCATCACCAACGCTGTCCATACGAGTTTTTCCACATACATTTCTTAGATATCTCATTCCAATCGCATTCTTCTTGAGCTTGTGTTTCTATTGACAAACCCACATTTCACATACATAAAACTATGTTGGTGTCGACTCACTTTTATATATTGCCATCTTTTCCTCTTTTAATACCTCATTTCCATCGTACTCTTTGGTATCCTCTCTTTTTCCATCCTCATCACATGACCATACCATCTCAACCTTGCTTCCTCTACTATCACATGTACTCCCTATACCTCGACTATTTCCTAATCTTGTTTCTCCTCGTGACAGCTAACATGATCCTCCCAAACTTCATTCCCATGGCCTCCACTCTCCTCGTTTCTCTTACATTTGATGTCCATGTTTATGCTGTATATGTGACCAGTGGGTACGAAGAATGCCTTAAATACATACATCTTCTCTTCACCATAACAGGTCTCTTACACACCTATAGAACATCCCCCTCTTCCCCCCTGGTGACCTCTTCTTCTTAAATCCTGCCGTCTCTATCACACTTTAAAGATATCATACAATATGTATCGTTCCAACTTTATAGATTTAGTTTCAACTTATAATATCAAAGTTTTGTACTGTGGACTATAATAAGGTCATGTTCTCTTTAAATTTAAAACAAAATTTGGTCAAATGCCAGTGTGACTCCATTGCGTGAGCTATACTGACCTAGCACTACTTTCGCAGTAGACTAGACTGTTAATGACGGGCGGATCGAGGTGTACCCTACTGATGTTGATTTTTCCAGGATGGGTTTTCCACTCTCTCCATTCAAATGCGGATACACTTACTATAAATATAACCTTCCTAATACCCAAAAAACAATTAGCGTAATTAGTACATAAGTATGAGACCCAAACGGATAGTAATACATGGTGCTAAATAATAATGGTCAGAAGTCCTGGGTTCAATCCCCGGCGCTTCCAGAGTTTTTCTGTGGAGCAGTGAGTCTGGACCGAGGTCTGACACAGATGGCCTTGTGAGGGCACGGGAGGAGTTATGTGAATAAATAACGGCTCCAGTCTAGAAAACAGATTAACGGCTGGAGGGTTTGTTGTGATGACCACATGACACCCTCTATCTGAAAATATTAGCACTATCAAATGGTCACTACCTACTGAAGCAATATTTAATTTATTTTAACCGAAAAAAGGTTTTTTTTTTTAAATAAAAACTGTAAAATTACAGACTCTTAACTTGCGAAACCTTCCACCTCACCTTAATGTTGAGATTGCTTTGCGTAGTTAAAGACGAAGGTTGAAAAAACACGGGTTAGTTAAAAGAAAGAGAGGAAAAAAAAAAAGCCCAGAGTCGGCTCATATTTGGTTTTTTGTTTAGAAATGAGGTGGCCCAATGGCTAAATAATTTTATAATAGTGGAAATTGATAAAACTAAAGTAACAGGTAAAATAAACTAATAAGAGTAAATTTGTGGCATTCCCCACATTCACAAGATGTCTTGTCGGAAGTGAAGGAAGGGTTTGGTAATCAGATAAATCCGTGCCGGGGACCAAGGATTGTAAAGTGGTCAGGGTTTTAGGACCTTAGCTCTCAACCATTTCATTTATAAAATTATATTAGTTTGCCATTGTTTACATATTAATACGCTCAAGATACTGAGAGTACTAAACTGTTAAATGGTTAATTATAAGAAAGTGTGGGCTTTTATGGTAATTATAAGTTATGTAAATCATAACCAAAGTTGTAAGCAATATATGTTTTAAATTTCAATTCATTAACTTCATTTTCAGGCCTTTAAACTTATAATCTAAGAGTTTTTCATTATTTAAAGTCTTTGTTGTAATATTAGAGTCATCCAAATTTATTACTTTTACTTTTCATTTTAAGCGTGCAATGTATTAATAACTGAACCCGGAAGCTGTGAGACGCACCTGTTCTGGCACGTGTAGTCTTTCAAGGGAGGGGGAGGTTTTGGCGCGGACTCCTGGCCAATCAGCACATTCGATTTAGCGTCTGTGTTTGACCCTATGTGGAGGGAAAGCATCAGACGAGACACTGGCCGGTTAGCACGCAAACAGGGAAGACCAGTATTCACTAAGTACTTTTTGTAACGTGTAGAGATAGTTTCGAGATGGGTGGAAGGAGAGGTAGACCAGGTGGCTAAATAACCACTACCCTAAATAATTATCCGTATCAATGTCATAAATAATTTGTTTCTCTAAATTAAGTGGTACCAACATGTATAATATTCAGTTAAAATAAAACTTCAAATTCTACGCTAAATAGTATCTCTTTAATTGGCTGTGTCCCTCTACGCCCACCATTATCTATATCACCCCAAGATGCTCTACTGGAACCAACTGACTGCCGTGGACGACACCGTATGATGAAGAGGAGCAGGTGATGAAGGGCGACTAGGTATAAAATAGCGTCCAACGGTGAGGCTGGTTATCAAATCAGCTGACAGAGGTGGCTGATTGGTTACAGGATTGAACCCCGGCCGCCAGCACAGAAGTCTGACACCTTACCCCTAGACCACCAGGTCACCGTTAGTGTAGAAGGTATAGAAAGAGGAGGGGAGGGGAAACCCATGATTCAAATTACTCGCAAGCCAGCTGCAGAATCGATTTGTTGCGTTCTTTACTTGAATGTATTATTGTGTATTCACACATTCACAGAACAGAAACATAGTCATGTGACGAGCTCCAAGCTAATCACAAGATTTCCACATTAATGGCGCGTCGAGCTTTTCCGCTAAAGTTCAACACATTTGTACTTCATCCCTCTCTGTCCGAGATGTTCGGCAAGGAAGAACCAATCAAATCTCGGCACCAACCATCTCAAATCAGTGCGCATGCGCTGTAGAGCCAGAAGCGAGCAGACAGCTTCGTTGGTTGTTGTGAGAAGATTTGAAATAACCCGTTAACGTGGAGCGATGCATTGGATTGTGCCACGACACAGCGTTATAATTTGGAAATAATCATCGGGAGAATGATCTAGAATATATGTATATCCACTAGAAAATAAAATATGTTGATGCTCATTTGTTTTAAGTTAGCGTTGCAGTGCATCATGGGTCAACAGACAGCGTTTGTTGCTATTCTACTTAAGCAGACTCTGCTTTCTATTTTCGGTGAACATTTGAATCAAGCTTTAGTCTGAAGACAATGCTTTGTATGCAAAATATAATAAATAGGTTTTTTTGGGGGGTTTCTTTTAATAAAACCCTGGTGGATTATTTTTTTTTGGGCTGGGTAAAATTAAAACATCGTGGTGGATTGCAAATAAATTTACTGTAACAAAAAAAAAATCACTCACAATATCAAACAAATTAATTACAGCCTCAATAACTCACTTCTTTATCACACTCAAAAATTTATTTTTTTACATCTATTTTCACAGTAATCTTTTAAGCAATATAATTAAAATATTTTGATTAACATATCATTTCATATTACATATTTTCAATATACATTGATTTATTAACTATTATAAAGACTATGTGGACAAAATAACTAGTGATATAAATGCAATTATTCGCAACTCTTCACAAATTAACGTATTCAAATGGTATATGGACCATGGAAATACAATAAATTATTATTAAAACATGTATGATTGGATACTAATGTCATCATTCAATGGTTAGTGATTTCTATGGCATGACAGTGTTACCAACAGTAGAACTCTATTTACATAGCATCAAAAAACCGAGCAACGTACATTTTTTTTATCTCGCACTATCTAGGTTTTCATCCACTCTCTAAATAAATACCGGTGCATTTAATTAAAATTCATCCTCTTTGTCCTGTTACTTTAGATCAGATAAATTAAGTTGCACCCTTGCACTAAACTGTACTAATACATTACAACTAATAACAATTTCACAGTCTTAATTTATAAAAATAGAACACTTTTTTTTTTTCCCTCAGTCTGTACATCCTGTTAATAAATACGTTAGTTGAAAACTTGAATCCCTGGGTCCTGTAAAGGAACGGAACTGAGTGGAACTAGAGTGGCATTGATTCGCTCGCTAAGTGAGGCGATTTTTTTCAAGAAACGACGTCATAATGTGCACGACAATAAAACTCCACTCAGCTTCGTTCTTGCATCTTGGCCTATACTATAATATGTACCCTATGTTTAGCCTGAAAGGTAACAAACTTAACGCGGATTCACACATTTGCCGAGAAAAAAAAACAAGCGCAAAACATAGTCACGTGACGAGATCCAAGCCAATCACAAGATTTCCATCTTATCGACACGAGCTGTTCTGCTGATCGACTCATATCTACTTTGTCCGCTCTGCCTGAGATCTTTCGCACCAATCAAATCTCAAATGCATTTGACAACGCATGCGCTGTAGAGCTAGAAGCGAGCAGACAGCTTCGTTGTCCGTTGTGAGGAGATTTGAAATAACCCGTTAATGTAAAGCATATGTTTTGATGTATTGGATTGTGCCACGACACAGCGTTATAATTTGAAAACATCCATCGGGAGAATGATCTAAAATATATGTTTATCTACTAGAAAATAAAATATGTTGATAATCAGCTGTTTTAAGTTAGCGTAGCAATGCATCATGGGTCAACATATAGCGAGTGAATTGCTGCGCTACTCAAGCAAACTCTGCTTTGTATCTTCAGCAAGAGTGTGAATCAAACTTTACCTAGCTTAGCCGCGTTATGGCAGGTAGCCATAGTGTAAACAGTAAAGGTAAGAACTACCTACTTTCAGTGCAAAACACAGTGTACCTACATAAGGATATGCAATGTCAACAGTTATATTATACATACAAGGTGAAATTTATAGATATAAAAAGGGCGGAAAACCTTTACCAAATGGAAAAATGTATAAGGTTTTGTAGAATTTTAAATAAAACATTTCGCTTTTATTTTTTTAACTAGGCTTCTTGTGTCTATAATATTTAAACATGGTCAGAATGTCTAGTACAGTAACAGGCTGCCAACTGTCAGTTATTCTAACCCCAATCTCCCCGCGTCCTCGGTTGTCCAGTCTGTTGCGAGAGAGTGACGCCTGAGACTATTTGACCACCGAAGCGGGTTTCAATTTAGTTGCGTTTAAGACTCGCTTTTGCGGCCGTGTGGTCTAATGCGCTACTTATACAGTAGACTAGACCGCCAATGACNTAAAAATCAAAAAACACTAATTTTTAATTTTTATATATATATATATATATATATATATATAAAAATTAAAAATTAGTGTTTTTGGATTTTTATGACCACAAATCTATGTTCAACTGATTATATTTATAATTTAAAGAAATTAAATGTAAAATAAAACTGAAATATTCTGACATTTATTTTTAATTTTTAAAAAAGAGAGCCTTGCACATTCCTATACATCTAACTCTAGTTTTTATTAATAACTCAATTATTAATTAAAGATAGGTTAAACCTGGTTGCCAATAAAAATAAAGTAACAAAATAAAAAAAGAGTTAAAATGGAACAAATGTGATTGCTTGGAGAGGAAACGAACTATATTTTATTCCTATACAATACAAATTTACAACAAAAGGAAATATTTACACTAACATGTTTATTATTTTTAAGAAAAATAACTCATCAAAATAATGCATATGAACAATAAAATAGCGTTTAACCATTGTGATAATTAATCTGATATCGAGATTAAAAAATACAGTGGCAAAGCCTCCACACTTATGTAGAGAGATGTAGGCCATGAAACACTAACATAGCAAAATGTTACCAATGAGGACCGCAAAAAGAAAGAATATATTTTTAATGTTCTAAATGGTCCTTTCGATAAAAAGAATAAAATTGGACTGTATTAAACTCTCAAGAGTGATCTTTGCTTAGCTCGACTATTTTTATGATGTAATTTACCAAATGGGGTTGGAAATTCTGTAGTAAGATGGGCGAAACAGTGATTTTCCAAAATCGATGATCACCGTGACTGATTATCATCATCATCATCATCATCATCATCAAGTTTCCAACCTGTGGCCGGGTCAGTTTAGTAAAATGCCTCCATCTTGCTTTATCCTTCCATTCTTCTACTCTCACTATAACACTTTCGGTTATCTGCTTCTCACAACTATTTCTTGGCCTTCCCTCTGATATTTCTACCATATACTTCATTTCCAACATTTTATTTGGCATCCTCTCATCTGTGCATATCATCTGTATTTCTTCCTCTACTATCTTATGTACTCCCTGTGCCCCAACTCTTTCCCGGATAACTTCATTCCTAATCATATTTCTCCTTCTGACAGTTAACGTGATCCTCACAAACTTCATTCCCATATCCTCCACTTTCCTAGACTCTTTTACATTCACTGTCGATGTTTCTGCTACATATGTCCCTATTGTCATAAATGCATATACGATCACCGTGACTGTGATTTAAAAATATCAGTGATTTATATAAGTGATTATTCACTATATCTTGCTGGACCGATATTTTGTCACAGTTACAGTTTGTTGGCAGTATCGATATTCTATCCCAGTCACTGCTCTTTAGTCTTTAGTACACTGACACATTAGTATTAGCACCGCGTCTTACTACCCGTTCGGGTTGTACGCACTTACGCTAATGTTTAATGGTAGGGTGATTGTGAGATGAAATGGAGAACCTACATTTTAACGTGGAATCCGAACCACGGTGGAGGCCTGGCATTCCCCACATTCACAAGATGTCTTGTCAGAGGTGAATGAAGGTTTTGGGAATCACATATATCTGTGCCGGGACCGAGTGTTGAACCCCGGACCCCTAAGCACAGAAGTCTTACACCTTACCCTTAGACCACCAGAGCCTGGACGTTAAAATTCCTCCCGGTCAAATGTTCCATACGATAAAAAAAAAACTATAGTGTAAATCTTTTGATTCATAAAACAGGTTCACTCAGACAGTGAATGAACAATCACTGTTTAGACACCATGAAAAGATTTATGTATGTCTGAGCTTCAGTGAAAACCAAACCAAGCAATGCAGGGCCTAACACTGTGAGGATGAAGTATATTGAGGAAATATACATACATAAAAAAAAGAAGAAGTAAACTTGACATAAAAATGAGAATACATTTATTTGAGGTATTTAACATGCACTTTCCGAACTGATTATATCAGCACATGAAGATTTCTATAAGCGGACGCTAAAGGGCCTAACAATTTTACCGATAAAGGTATCTTCACATTATTTTACATGCCACAATCGACATGGGACCGATGGCTTTACTTTCCTTCCGAAGGAAGTTGTGCTACGGAATTTTTATCGCTTAAGAAAAATCTGCCGACATCGGCTAGGTTTGAACCCGAGAAAATTGGGTCCTGAGGCGAGCACTTTACCCGAAGAGCACCGACGTCGATAATACTTTCATTAAATAATAAAGTTTTTAAGGTATGTAAGCACATAAGTATTTATCAGAATTGTGAAACAAATGAAAGGGGGTAGGGGCATGGGGAACCATATAAGGTACATAAAAAAATTTAGTTCATGATTTGATGAAAGCATCACCACAAACTTAAAAAAAATTAGAATAACCTTATTTTTGCAACAAATGAAGCATAAATTTAAATCCCTTGCAGATTTATTCTGACAAACTTAAAAGAAAATTTAAAAAAAATACTACTTTAGTGATGGCAATGACACATTTAAATTGACTTATTTTAGAAATATATATATATATATTTTATATACAGGAATAAATAATTACACTGAATTGAAATCACTTCCACTGATATGCTAATAAAACAATTACAATTTTATTTACAAGGTTTTGAAAGCATGTTGTGGTCTTAATTATCATCATCATCATCATCATCATCATCATCATCAACAACAACAACAACATCAACAACTGTTTCCTGAGCCGCTTCGGTGGCCATTTGTCTAATGTGCTACTCTTGTGTTGAACCAGACTGACGTTAATGGGGAGATCAAGGTTTGAATCTCGGTCGCCTGTACCGAGAGTGATTTTTCCAAACTAATTTTCCACTCCCTCCACACAAATGTGGGTACCCTTGCTCTAAATATAACCTTACTAATCCTTCGAACCATTAGCGTTACAATTAGTACATAAGCGTAAATCTGAACGGGTAGGAGAACACGAAGCTAAAGGAAGCAAGACTGAGATTGTATGGTCATGTACCGAGGATGTTGGAGTACATGAGATAGTAGAGGAAGCAAGACTGAGATGGTATGGGCATGTAATGAGGATGTTGAAGTACATGAGATAGTAGAGGAAGCAAGACTGATATGGTATGGACATGTAATGAGGATGTTGGAGTACATGAGATAGTAGAGGAAGCAAGACTGAGATGGTATGGTCATGTAATGAGGATGTTGGTGTACATTAGATAGTAGAGGAAGCAAGACTGAGATGGTATGGTCATGTAATGAGGATATTGAAGTACATGAGATAGTAGAGGAAGCAAGACTGAGATGGTATGGTCATGTAATGAGGATGTTGGAGTACAAGAATAATAGAGTTGAAGTTTGGAAGAAAAAGATCAAAAGGTAGAGCAATGAAGAGATGGAAGGAGCAGATAGCAGCAAGTGTGTGAGTGAGATGAGAAGAATGGTGGAAAGAATGAGGAAGATAAAGGTAAAAACATGGCTTGGCCGCAGGCTGGAAACAAATCACGATGATGATGATGAAAAAATAACATTAATAATAGACTATAATGTTATCAATGTTGATGTCCAATAAAATATGTTTGTATTTTCTTGAAGTTCTTTACCGGAACCCTTATATACTTAAATTAATTCACAAAAAAAAGTATATGTTTTATAGATTATATTTTACATGTAGCCATTGAGATTCAAGGCCCGGGAAAGCAGTTATGAACGATGATGTCACAACTGTAAACAACAAGAAGGGAAGGCATTTTTTCTGTGTAAGTATATTTATCAGGGGAGTGCAAGTGGACACTATATCATTTAGTTTGAGTTTTAATTTTGAGTGAAAACATTCGAGTTTTATTCCAGTTTGTTCCAGTAATACAGAGCCATCACAGTATGTCTGATGGACGACAGTTTTCAACCCATTCACTGGCGCATGCCTAGCATATCTATCTGCGGTGGACCCGGCAGCCATTTTTATACTCGTAAACTTTCCCCGGACAAATATTTTCAACATTATTGATTCATCCTAATCTGATACCTGAAGTAAACAAACATTCCCATATCACTACGTAAAGGACTTATATGATTGGTGGAACACTAGTACACTATTTTAAATAGGCGTGACCATGTATAGTCAGTTCCATAGCAAAGTAGTTTTAAATTTCCTGTCTTATGTTCAACAAATCTCGGGCCAGACTCGGAAAACGCTCATAAATAGACGGGAAGCACTCAACACTCACAACCGTCACCTAACACTGCCGAGATGAGCTGTCAACTGACCGTTGCTGACTTGACGTTAACATGTGCTAAGGACTGTACCGTGGAGTCCCTCAACGCTGAATCAGGAGTTTGTTGGTATTTAAATAGCGCTTGCAGAGATTAAAGTATAATTACTAAATCATTATTATTATTATTATTATTATTATTATTAGCACCGCATCTTACTACCCGATCGGATTAAACACACTTACGCTAATTAGCACCGCGTCTTACTACCCGTTCGGGTTATACGCACTTACGCTAATGTGTAATGGTGGGCTGATTGTGAGATGAAATGAAGGACCTACAGTTTAACGTGGGATCCGAACCACGGTGGAGGCCTGGCATTCCCCACATTCACAATACATTCACAAGATGTCTTGTCAGAGGTGAAGGAAGGGTTTGGTAATCAGATAAATCTGTGCCGGGACCGAGGACTGAACCCTGGACGCCAGCACAGAAGTCTGACACCTTACCCCTAGACCGCCAGGTCACCCATTACTAAATCAAATGAAGGGATAATTTTAGGTTATAATACTTTTATAATCTTATTTTAAAACAAGTTTAATACAAAACCGATGAAGGATTATTCAGTGAAAGGTTACCATTTAGGTGCGTTAAGTATCAAATCAGAGCTTAGACTTCCACCTGGCTTTGCTTACATCAGGTCTCAGCTTAGGGCGAATCAATAATAGTTTATTGTAAGAAAGTGTTTGGTGATTCATACCCAAGAACTTTCAAATGCATCACCCAGACTTTCTACAAGAAACTAGAGATTATCCATTCACTTTGTTTTAAGATGGTGGTGCAGAGCTACCCCATATGTAGAAGGAAAGTAACCTTGTTTTACTACATAAAGAATTTCTTTAATATATCCATGTATATAAACACAAGTTTTAAAGAGAAATAATTTTTTGAGAAAAAATTATAGCTAAACAAATAGTGGATTTTTTTTACTATATTTATTATAGATTACTAAAGAAAATTAATATTGAATAATCAAAGTCTCAAAATTGAATCAAATTAGTTAAACTTATCATTTTTTAAATAAAATAAGAGTTATTTGGAATAGACTGCTATGCTAAATCATGATTTAAATTAGGAAGGATAGATAGCTAACACACACAGTTAGTGGAACAAGAGTTGAAACTGTTTAGATAGAACACTAAAAAACACACAAACACATTTGTAAGGGCAATCTTTCCCTGTCAAAATGCTAGCATCACATGCCAAATCCCATAATTTGGATATTTTCCACTACCGGCTTGCTAGGCCCGTCATAGCTTCATAAGCCTTAAGACCAGGATAGGCACAACATCCAGTCCTCGGCTGTCAATTTATCAATCTGATACTTTACCTTAAAAATGTGTTTGTGTTTTTTTAGTGTTCTATTTAAAACACTGTCTACTACAGTATCACCAAGGTAGCCTAATTGTTGCAGGCTATACCTCCTAATTTAAACCATAAAGATAAAATAAAAAATTTCAAGTATGCAAATTTTGAGTGGTGTGGAATTTCAGATCAAAGTTTTTAACACTCACCCAAAACTCGACAATATTCAACTTTCCATATACTAGCACTCCCCTACTATTTATTATAATTAGATTAATCCGCTACGTCACAGTTCATGATTCGAGTGGAAGTTTCTCCACCTCCCCCATCTCCGTCACTGTTTCGTCTTCCATCAAATAGCTCACCATAAACTTGAGTGAAACTGGATCCTGTTAAATCAATGAAATACAAACTAGGTTGATTAAAAATTTATCATTAATATTTTTTTTACGTCCATTACTGTTCCCAGACTGTGGACAGTTTTTTATTCTAGCCATATATTTTCCACTACCGGCTTGCTAGGCCTGTCATAGCTTCATATGCTTTATAATCTAACTTAAGACTAGGACAGGCACAACATTCAGGGCCCGGCCATTAATTTAACAATGTGTAAGGGTAGATCCACATTTCACCAATAACACATTTTTTGGCCATGTCGGGAATCGAACTCGGGAACGCTTAACTCAGTAAGTAGACACACTACTGACTGAACTAGTGTGTTGGATTTTTAACCAATAGTAGATATTTTATATGCACTATCTTTTCATATCAAAATTCAACTTTTTAATTAAGGAGATCCAATAATTTAATTTACCACATTTCAGAGTTTCTATGAATGTTTACTTTTCTTTCTACTTCTCTGGATGTTAGTTGCGTAGAACTATTTCGGTCCTGTATTGTGTCTGCTGTTTACTCTTCTCAAGCCTATTTTAAATATTAAATTCTTACTTATATTATTTAAATAGCTTTATTTCAACAAATTCATACGATTGGAGAATATTTATTTTCTATACTCATTACTAATTTACAAATCCCCCCCAAACCTCATAAAAATAACACTCCGACTCGTTAGTAAAATAATAAAAAAACCAAGCTTCGTTCAAACGAAAGCAAATTTTTGACAAACCTTGTTCGGGTTGGCTATAAGAAGAACCTGTGTGATGGCCGCCGGAGGGAGGAAGGGGTTGTAGGCCGGCAGGTCACAGCCAGACGGTGGCTGCAACCGCAACTTGCATGTCTGTAACAAGTTTGTTTGTGTGAATATAAGACAAGATTTTCCCATAGTTAAATGATAACATAAACGTCTGGTAATGAAAAAAGTCTACTTGAAAATTAAAAAAATATTCAGGCCTATATAGCGAGAAAGTATATTTATAAAGAATAAACATATATTTTGTATGTCAAACTCGATAACTATATACTCAAGGTTCTAACTAGTAGCGAGAAAGTATATTTACAAAGAATAAACATATATTTTGTATGTCAAACTCGATAACTATATACTCAAGGTTCTAACTAGTAGCTAGAAAGTATATTTATAAAGAATAAACATATATTTTGTATGTCAAACTCGATAGCTAGATACTCAAGGTTCTAACTAGTATCGAGAAAGTATATTTAAAAATTATTATTATTAGCACCGCGTCTTACTACCCGTTCGGGTTATACGCATTTACGCTAATGTGTAATGGTAGGGTGATTGTGACATGAAATGAAGGATCTACAGTTTAACGTGGAATCCGAACCACGGTGGAGGCCTGGCATTCCCCTATATTTATAAAGAATAAACACACATTTTGTATGTCAAACTCGATAACTAGATACTCAAGGTTCTAACTAGTAGCGAGAAAGTATATTTACAAAGAATAAACATACACTTTGTATGTCAAACTCGATAACTAGATACTCAAGGTTCTAACTGGTATCGAGAAAGTATATTTACAAAGAATAAACATATATTTTGTATTTCAAACTCGATAACTAGATACTCAAGGTTCTAACTGGTATCGAGAAAGTATATTTACAAAGAATAAACATACACTTAATATTTTATATTTATTTTGGTGTCCTGAGTGTCTCAGCTCTAATGAGCAAAAGTAAACATTCCAGACTATCTTCGAACACTCCCAAAATAGTAATTTTTTTCTGTCTACTAGACTAGTCATTTGCCGGTTCAAGGCACACGTGTAAAAAAAAAATTGTAATATTTTTCTTCACTTGTAAAGGAAAAATAGTTTACAAAATAACTTAAAATACATATTTATTTTATTATTCAATTATATAAAATATAGATGTTATTTGTCATTTTTTGCTCTTGAAATAATTTTATATATTTCATGAACCAGTGGGCCGCGGGTTAAAGATCCCTGGCCTAGATGAGCCCCAGCACCGAGCTAGTCTTACTGCGACAGTCTCCACTATGGCCCTAAGATATAAGGTGCACCATAGCGAAAACAAGCCAGGTAAGATCGATACCTTTCAGTGCAAACGAAGGGTACATGTGACTTACCTTAGGAACCACAGCCTGAAAGAGATAGTTTGTGAGAGGAGAGGAATTTTTACTAAGCGTTGTGACGACAATGACGGACACATCTTGCCTCGGCCTCTCCTTGGCGAAATGTAAGACGACTGAGATACCGTTTTTTTCGTCCAAAACCGTCAATGGTGGAATATTCCCTGAAAGTTAATAAAACTTATTAGTTTGAAATATAGCTATGCAAGATGAACTATAATGAAGTTTGTGAGGAGTATGTTAGCTGTCACGGGGCGAAACAATATTCTGAATGAAATTATCAGGGGAAGTGTAGTGTAAATAAGTGTTAGTGTTTTTACTTTTATGTTTGCTCTACCATTTTCCTAATATTCTATCATTTTATTTATTACCAATTGTTTTTGCTCAATGCACTTTATTTTATAAATATTATAAGAAATAATGTTAAAATTTAGTTTCTATTTATAATTTATAATATTCTATTAACTTTATATTTCTTATGTCCATGATTATACCAAGATTCAGATTCGGGACGCAAAAGTAAATTGGAAATTTGGATTTGTAAAATAGTGGAATTGAACCATCTGTAGTAAAAATTATTTTTGAAATGCTTAAAAGAAGTTGGTATTGAGTCGAATCCAATATTTTACAAATCCCAAATCTGTTTTTGAGGCCTAAAATTTTCTAGTGAGTGTGTAGGCCTTGATATTTTATCCTTTTTTCAATGTTCAATTTGATACAACCCTTGGTGCCATTTTTCCTTTGATTATGATGCTTGGTGGTGTATTAATTAGCACTAGATCATTAGAGGACAAAATGGACACAACAAAACTCCAGAACATTGATTTAGCGATTAATAAATAATATTTCTATTTTCTTTCCCGTTAATTATTTCAATTCAGCAAAATTCAGTATTTTGAAATATTTGGAAGAAGATACAGGAAAAGTGGATGTAAACATATAAAAGGGGACAAACAAAATATGGCTTTTATAATGAAAAGCAGAACACAGTTCACACTTTACAGTGCTGCCACTGGACAAAGGGGTAATGGCTGCCTCTTCAAGAAAATCGATCGTTACCGCCCAACCCCTCAACCTAGATTTCATTTTATTGGAGCTCATCAGAAGGGAGTGTGAAACGCGCAACACAACTTCCTAAAAGAGGAAATTGAATATCACCAGAAATATGACCGTGTAATACTGCCCTAAAAATTTAGATCCACATTCCACCCTTCTTTAGTGAAATATAATGAAAATATGTGTTAATTCTTCAAGGTAATCAAAATTTATATAATTTAACTCAAACTTGTAACTTTTTTTTCTCTTTAATTTCATACCTGGCTTAATACTTTCGAGATGAACGAATATATCGGCGAGTGGCTTCACTTCTAGTTTCTTGGCAGGTGACGGCGGCACGGTGTTGTTGCCGCTACTGTTCACGTTTGTGTCGACGACTTCTTTCGTCACTGGATTCCGCGACACAGCGGCTTGATCGTCTTTAATGAGAGTCTTGTTAGCACTAGGCTCCTCCAGCACATCCTCAGAAAGGTCCACCATAGAGTCGTCGCCGTTGAGGAGGTCCGAACCTCCGGAAGAGCTCCCTCCCCCACCCTCCGTCTTCGTAGGGCCACCCACTAGGAAGTCCAAATAAAGGTCAGAGGTCGGAGCTGGCGTCTTGCTCAACCCGGATGACAGTGACGAGGGGCCAGAGTTTACGACTTTGCTAGGCTCCGGGGCCGACTCTGGTAACCTGCTCAGAAGATTCATCGGAACCTTGGAAGGGGGCCTGAAATAATGTGGAGGAGCATAAATAATTATGAGCCTCAGAGGAAATTGAAATATAATGGAATAAAATAAAATAGAAATAGTAGATGAAAATTAAAAAAAACTTTCTTACAGTCCAGTCATTGTAATATTAATACATTCAGTTAAAGTGTTAAGTTAATGGTCTGGGGTCTGGTTGTTGTGTTGGCCCTATGATTATAAATGGTTCTAAAACACCAATAATCAGTATTAGAGCTTTAAAACAAGTCTTAAGAAAAGCCTTTTTTATAGGATTTGAATCTAGAATCTAATATTTTATTAAATCTTGAATATCCTTAATGATTCGGCAAATTCAAAGATCCCATCCCTAAATATATTTCTCTAAGAAAAAAACCTCTCTTGCCTTTTGAGGTATATTTTGTTATAGAAGAAAGTACAGGAGGGAGAATTAATGTGAACTAAATCAAAAGTAAAGAAAATTAAATCATACAAGTAAGAAGTCTTTTTTAAGCCTGTGCTAATTAATGATTTTCAATCTTTACTCAATTTAGGAATGAAAATGTTCCAAATTTAATATTTTGTGATTAAATTTTATAAAATTGAATAAGAATAAAATATGTTATAGTGAAACACTATCAAATCAAATAGTAGGCTAGTTAAATCATATATTTTCCTAATTTAGTTTAATAAAAAAAAGTTCAATAAATCATGTAAAAATAAAGACATATTTGAAATATTATGAGATTAACAATTTTATGAGTTCAAGTCCAATAATAGATTCAGACTTATTTCTTCATGTTCATTATTACTTTCATCACTCGTATCTTTTTTTCTTCCCTGTCTGAGGAAAGTAATCGTTTAATGTATTCGTCATGCAAACCATCCTAACTTGTTGACACAGAATTCACAAAGTCTAGAAACAATTTGTAGACTCTATAACATATTTTGTTGTCCTTTCAAGAGAAATAAAATGACATTTACCGGAAAGCCATGGAACTACGTCTGAAAGTAAGGGGAAATGCTTACACTATATAAAATGAAGTTGGCGAACATGAGGTTTTATTTAAAACATAGATATTAATCTGCGCGGACCTAGTACGCTTATAGCGATAGCGGACGTAGGCGCGTACCAGTATGCTTGTGGAAGTTGACGGGTAAAAAAAAAAAAACTACGCAAATGTTTAACTTTTAGATTCAAGTTTTGAATTAAATTTAATCAATTCCAAATTTTTGAATATATTTGAATTTGAGATTTAAAAATTAATATTCTGTTATATTTGAAAGGAGGTACAAGAAAGGTGGATAGAAACATTTAAAAGCAAGAACATTGGTCACACTTTACATTGCTGCCAACGGACAAAGATGTAATGGCTGTCTGATTGATGGCCCCGATCTAGATTTCATTCTACACAAAAAGAATGAAAAGGTGATTGGTAAAGTATGATAGGACAGTTAGATAGGAACATATAGGACAAACACAGGAAATTGATATTGGATGCGAATATATATATTTATATAAGAAATATTCGTAATTTCGAATAAAACACAAACCTCAGAAAGATTAAGATTTGGATGAGAAGCTTCTAAGAGCCTGCTTAAGTTGTTTTTATTATTATTTACAAATCTTAACGTGTTTTCTTTTGCAAATACTTCAAAGTATTATGTATAATGTTATAATAATGGAAATTTATAAAAAATAAAATAAAATAAAATGGGAGAAATAAACTAATAAGTGTATATTTAGTTTATTTTTCTTTTTGTATTTATTTTTATCAATTTTGATTATTATAAAATTATTTAACCATTGGGTCACCTCAATGTTAAACAGTGTTATGTTTACATAAGTAGTCAAACAATACATCTTTTAACCAAGGGGAAAATGTTTCTAAATAGCTGTTTTAAATTAAACATTGAAAGAAGATAGAAAGGCAAAGCCTACACAGTTACGAGAAAACTGTAGGCCTAAATGTTCACTATTAAAACAAAACACATCATTATCTAATTTTTGGGGGAACATCAGTTTCCTTTTTTTTTTTGGCAGAAGAGAGTAAAACACAGAATAGAGGACTAGAGGCCCACGGTTTAATGGTAAGTGTGTAGGCATTGGCATTCTGTCCTTTTTCAAAGTTACAGTGGCCACATGACTTCTTTGGTGCTAATTGACAGCTGACGTCTGACAGTAAACATTTAGGTATATACCTGAATTTTGACTGTCAGAAGTGACATGCTTCTAAACATATGTTTTTGCAGATCATATGGTTTGGCGTAGGGATACATAATTTGGTCTAGTAACTTTTCAAAGCTGTCAGTCAACACCAAAGAAACCATGTGGCTACTGTACATATAATATATTGTTGGATGCATTGAAAAAAAAAAACCACGGAGTTTTAAATGTAAAGCAAGTAAGATTTTTAAAAGAATCTAGGTTAAAATTTAAGAAGCATGATAGAGAAAATGATAAAATCTTGAACATCTCTTAACAGTAATCTTACTTTGCGAATTGTGAGCCCAACTTGCAGGAAGTCGGTAGGTTTTGTTTCAACATAGATTCCCCTAGTGCATCGAGATCTTTGAAAGCCTTCAGTTTGTCGGGTTTAACCTGAACTTCTGATGGTACTGGAGAGGTGACACCTGTCGGGGGCAGAAAAACAAAACCATTCTCATGAGATCGGTGTCGATAAGTTGTTAATAATATTTAGCACAGCGTCTTACTACCCGTTCGGGTTATACGCTTTAAGTACTAATTACTCTAATGGATTAGGAATTGGGAAGGTTGAAATAGAGGAAGTGAATCCGCATTTGCGCGGAGGGAGAGTGGAAAACCATTTAGGAAAAACCACTCCAAGTTCATGCGACCGATATCTGAACCTCGATCTCCCCGTCCTCAGCAGTTGAGCTCAACACGACAAGCGCGTTAGCCAACTACGCCACCGAGGCGGGTGATAAGTTGTTAAAGTCAGATGTTCATTAGTGGGCTCAACTAAAATTCGATACACCAAGGTTGACATTTATCCCGTTGGACAGAACCAGCTGTTTGGTCTAATCGGGTGTTGACCAGGCTTGTGAATAAGGGTGTGCAACTATCTGAAAATTTGAGTTCGAGACGAGTTTTAGTAAATTCTTGCAAAGATAAAAAAAAATAATATCTTAGTTTAATTAATTTTATTCAATCTTAAGATATAATTTCATAGCGAAAAGAGTCTCTCTAAATTTCCTTTTGTATGGTTAAAACACATTTTTGGAATTAAATTAGATTTATTTAAAAATTCGAATTTGGCGATTAAATATTTTTTTTACAAAGAAAATAAATTATAATTACGCTTCCTGAACTTGAGAAAAAACTCATTTTCATTGAAATTTGACTCGAAGTGAAAAATGCCTATCGCACACACCCCTAATTATGAAACATAGAACCAGGTGCATAGTTCTACCATACAAACCACCCCACCCCCTTCCCCAGAGAGTGCTATTTACACTACCCCCCTTTACCCCATTGATTAATGACCTCGATGTCCCATCAGAGGTCAATGATCCTTGCCTATCATGTGATGTGTCACCAATATGGAGGTCATTATTGCCAACACGTTGAGAGTTTTGATTTAGGTGGGGTGATTACGAAACAGGTCGTTAGAAATGGGAAAAGTTTGGCGGCAATTATCTTAGTGGTCCAGTGTTATGAATAGCAAAATTTAGACTAATTTTCAAATTCTCGAATTTTAAATATTTGACTTTTATCACAATTTGACTGAAATAATACATATTTTATTTCTTCAAACATTACAAACATTTGGTGGAGAGATGTATTTTTTTTCTGGAAGGGAAATTTCGATTGTTTTATAAGTATATTAAAATAAAATAATTATAATACGAGAGTTAGTACAATTTTTTTTATGGAAATTCCAGGCAAAGAACAATATTGTCTTCTAATAAGTAAAAAAGTGTTAAGTTGTTACATCATTAATTCCCATTTTGAGTACTTGTGTTTTTTGACTTTCGATAGGATTTTGATATTTTTAAATTTAAAAATGACATTCATAATGGAACCGAACCCAGGAAATTAATCCATAGAAACATATTTTGAGTTTAGTTTAGACAGCTATTAAAGCTCGACTCGAAACCTAAATTTTTGAGTATTTACAAACTTGTATGTTTATTGTTTTAGAACAGCAAATGCAAAGCGAGTTGAATCTCGTCTCCTACTATTAAAACAGATTTCTGGGTTTTGAGACCCAGTCTTACCGTTGCTTGCCGCCTGGGTCAAAGAGACGGGCTGCAGGATGGTCGGACCTCCCAAAGGGAAAGCGTTGCCTGGAGATATTGTCGGCGTGAGGGATTGGAAGATATCACCGAGGGCCTCAAAGTTAGACGACTGTTTGGAGGCGGGCGTGGAAGCAGACGGCTGACTGAATGATTGTTTATCACTCAGACCTGTAAACAAAAGAAAAATGGCGCCAAATTGCTATATTTGGTTAAACATCGAAAGAAAGATAGAAGGGCAAGGCCTACACACATATCAGAAAACTGTCGGCCTCAAAGTTCACAAATAAGACACAGTAAAACACATAATTATGTCATTTTTGGGGTGCATCAGTCCCTTTCTTCATCAGAAGAGAGTAAAACACTGACTGGACTACAGCAACATGGCTAGAGGTTGATCATGGTCACTTAGATTCTGTTGTTGCCTGTTTCTTGATTCAATAATTTAATAATTATATATATAAATATAATATGAATACAATATTATATCAATCTACCAAGAATAAAGGCACAAGTTTGAACAGGCAACTGCAGAATCCATGTCAAACCTATTTATGAATCAAGAAACAGGCAACAACATAATCTAAGTGACCATGATAAACCTCTAGCCATGCTGCCGTAGTCTAGTCTGTGTTTACTATCTTCTGTTGAAGAAGGGGACTAATAAACCCTAAAAATTATATAATTATGTGTTTTAATTGTGAACTTTGCGGCCGACAGTTTTCTGGTGAGTGATCAGACCTGTAAAGGCATATTAAGACTTAATTCATTTAAAGTATGATTTTCATAGGAAGCGCGTTATTTGAAAAATCATGTCGCCACCAGGATGCAAAAAAAACACATTACAATTGTATTTACATTCTTAGTCCGTTTAACTAATGATGTTAAGAGAAATTATACAGCAATACATAAGGAAGTATTAGCTTAACTTTACTAATAAGTAAATCAAATAAGACATATTTCTACAACGCCAAATTTTAGTGACTTTCAATCAATTGTTGGTGGTGAAACGTGGGCTTCCTATTAAAAAAAATTAGGTTTTAAGTCTACATGTGTGAAATAAAGTGTATTAAGCATGTTAATACTAACCAATAAATCATGGTTTAAATTAGGAGGGATAGCCAGCACACTTACCTAGGTGATACTGGAGTAGAAATTGTTTAGATATAACACTAAAAAAACACATAAACACATTTTTAAGGACAAGCTTCCACTGTCACAGACAGCTTCATCAGGTCAGGAGAGTAGACTGATGCTTTTGGTTGAACTGTAAGGTTGACTGTCCACAGTGTTATATCTAAACAATTTCTACTCCAGTATCACCTAGGTAAGTGTGCTGGCTATCCCTCCTAATTTAAACCATTACCAATAAATCATTATTTTATATAATGTGATAAACCCATTTCTAGTGAGTGAAATTATGAGAAAATGGCTCAATCAATTTTAATTAAATACCATTTTAGAGTTTAAAGGGCCAGGATGTCGGCAAAACCAGTAGCTTCCAACCAAAACTATATTTTCTCAGCAGATTTCTCACTTTTATGTTGTGTACATACATAATGATTTAACTATACACATCACCACAGAAACCTTAATTAGTGAATAAAGGATCTATCTTCCTTTCAATGTTGAATTTAATATAGCTGTTTGACGCCATTTCCCCTTTGTTTAGAAGCCGAAATGATAACATAAAATGTGGAGGGTAAAGAAAAAAAAAAGTTAAATATCAGGAAAGTTAACATTTCACCTGCTTTCAAGGAATGTAAGTCAGAATATGCAAAAGAATAATTTTACCGTTTGTTTTCTACGGGTGTGAAACGTGGTTTCTTAACTTACATGATGCAAGTAAATTTAGGATGTTAGATAAAATAAAGGTGATTAGGAAGATTTTTGTTCCAAAAAAGGGATGAAGATTCTGGGAAGTAGAGGGGTTTATATAATGACGAGTTGTATAATCTGTACTCATGACAAGACATAGCTAGGATGCGAATATATAATATGTCCTTTTCCTATGCTTGTCCTTTATATTCTACCTTTAACATGTTCCCATCTATGTGTTCAATCATTTTTCACCATTTTCCATTTTTCCCTTTTGTGTTTTTTGGTCTCATCTTTTAGGAAGTTGTGTTGCATGTTTCACATTCCTCCCTGAGTTCCGATAGAATGAAACCTAGGTGGAGGGATTGGGCGATGACGATTGATTTTATTTAAGAAGCAACTATTATCTCTTTGTCCAATGGCAGCAGTGTAAAGTGTGAACTGTATTCTTCTTTTCATTGTAAAGGCCATATTGTGTTTGTTCTGTTTATATGTTTCTATCCACCTTTCCTGTACCTTCTTCCAAATATAAAGACATAGTTAGGGTAATCAAGTCAATTGGATTACGATGGCCAGGACATGCAATGCGAATGGAAGAATCTAGAACAATGCTCAGGATATTGACTGGTAAACCCAATGGGAAGAGATCATTGGGAAGACCTAGACACAACTGTGAGGATCAAATTAGAATGGATCTGAGAGAGATAGGGTGTTGTGAAGTAGACTGGATAAACCTATCTAAAGCTAGAGATTGCTGGCATTCTTTTTTAAGTGCTGCACTAAACTTTAATGTTCCTTACGACATAGATTAATTAATTAATGAAATCTTAACAATGGAAATAAATCACATTTTGTTAAAAATGAAAAATAATAAGCTCGGAAAGCAGTTTTAGGTGAAGGCATGACATACCCAGGTCGGCCAGTTGGTTGTTAAGTAAGGTGGTAGGGACGGGGGGCAGTCTCTCCTCACTCGGGGTGCTCAGGTCGAGAAGAGAAGTCGCAGACTGACCCGTCTCGGGTTCAAACACTGGATCGAGGGTCTTCCCGTGGATTATCACAGCCGTGTATTTGTCAAACACCTGCCCTAGTTCATCGCTCACGTTCAACACTTCGTCTGAAACAAAAGGTTTATATTAAGCTTGTTCTTCGACTAGAGATTGAAGCATACAACCCGGAGAGGTATTAAGACACGGCGCTAGAAAAAAACAACCAGAAATAAGTCTAATCCACTAATTTAAAAATGCTTCATATTAGTTATAAATCTCAATCCTGGAATTTAATTTAGAATCTTTAAAAAAAATTTCAACATTAGAGGATTTATAAAATATGATTTCTAAACAAACATTTATATTTTTGTAGAGATGGGTTGAATATGAATCTTAAAAAAAACATATAATTTTAATTAGAGTAAAAATATTTCTTTTTAAACTTGGTGCTACTGACAAATTATATTTTGTTTGTCATGTATAGTACATATAAAAAAAAAGGGAACACTGTTTTAGTAATTTAATGATAAGATTTTGTCATTTTTTTGTGATTTCGTTATTCTTCCCACTTTACAGCTCTGCCAATTGCTAGAAATTGATTAAAGTTGTTATTTGTAGTCAAGGTCTTGATAATTAATGTATTCGAGTAACTTTTTTGAGCTTTTTACGGATCTCAAATACCATAGGGTTACATAAATCAAGAATTCAAGCACCCCATCTATAATTTTTTTGTTAAAGTGCCATTATTACAACATTCAAACATTCAGTTAAGTAAAAAAAATATATATGTAAGAAGGTACAGGAAAGGTGGATTGAAAACATATAAAAGGAACGAATACAATATGGCTTTTACAATTAAAATAACACAGTTCCTATTTTACATTGCTGCCACTTGAAGAAAACTGATTGTTATCAGCCAATTCCACGATCTATGTTTCATTCTATCGGCAATCATCGGGAAGGGGGGGGTGTGAAAAATGTGGAACCCAAATTCCCAAGAGTGTAAACCAAAATACCACAAGAAGCAGCCATTACCTCTTTGTCCAGCGGCATCAGTGTAAAGTTTGAACTGTGTTGTATCGTTTTTACTTTACATCCATCACTGTTTCCAACCTGTGGTCAATTGTTTATTTAAGTCAAGATATTTTCCACTATCGGCTTGCTAAGTCTGTCGTAGTTTCATATATATGCCTTATATTCTAAATTATTTATTTAATAATAATACTTAAATAAATTATATTAAGTAATAAAGGATGTATTTTTGATTATTATTTAGAACATTATAGGATGTTGCAAAAATGTAACGGCGCCAGTCCACGAGGGTTAAACTGACAAACATTAATATTCAACGAGTCATGAGCTGCGCCTCTTGTTATAGGACAAACCAGATACGGTCTAGACTCACTGAGTAAGGCCTCACTCTCTTGAGTCTCGGAGGCGAGGCGGAACACGTTGGGCCGCAGCCTCTCGCAGCTCTGGTGTAGTTCCTTGATAAGGTCCAGCTCCTCCACCGAGCTCTGCCCCGCCCGATACGAGTCCAGCATCTCGCTCAGCAGACGCGCATTGTTGTGGACAGATTCCAGCTCTGTGAGACGACGACTGTTCTGTTCGACGCGACGCTCGTCCTGGAACAAGCACACAACGCTGTACCGCAGCTTACAAACTGAAGGAAATGGGTAAGCGAGGTCGATTTTTTAAAATCTATTATTATTATTATTTGAGGTATTTAACGTGCACTTGCTCAACCGACTTATTTTATCAGCACACGAGAATTCTTACGAGCGAAATGGAAATGATGATGATAATAATAATATTTAGCAACGCGTCTTACTACCTGTTAGAGTTATACACTTTAAGTACTAATTACGCTAATGGATTAGGAATTGGAGAGGTTGAATTAGAGGAAGTGAACCCGCATTTGCGTGGAAGGAGAGTGGAAAACCATTTAGGAAAACCCCTCCCCCGTTCACTAGACACAAGATTCAAACCTCGATCTCCTCGTCTTCAGCAGTCGAGCTCAACACGACTAATGCGTTAGCCAACTACGCCATCGAGGCGGGTGAAAAGGAAATGGACTATAAATTTTGCCAGGAAAGGTATTTTTGCATAACTTCCATGGTATAGGAAGTAAGGGTAAAATGATATGGCCATGCGATGAGGATTGAAAAAGAAAAGATCCCAAGGAGAATGATGGAGATGAGGAATGTATGGAAAAGCGACCAAGGAAGAGATTAAAGGAACAGATAGCGCAAGTGAAAAGAGAAGAATGGAAGAAATTAAAGTAGTAAGAATGGGGGAAAGACAGAGGAAGATGGAGAAACTTTACCGAGCTGGCCTGGACAGAGGTTGGAAACAGTTGTTGTTGATGATGATGGTGATTCTAATTAAAGATCAGTGAAACATTACCAACCTCTTTCACCATAGTTTTAATGAGGCGGTTGGCAGCTTGTAGATCATCCGGGTTCTTACTCTGTAGTAGTTTCTGTAGCAATCTAGACCTCTCCTCGTCCTCAAAAATAGAGGATTTGGGTCGAGGGGGCAAGGCCAAAGGAATGTCGGCAGAGGTCCCACTGTGTAACATGGGTTGGTCATCCTGTAAATAGTTTACAATGAAGCTCGGAATAATACTAATAAAAAAAATACAAATTATATATTACGGCACTTTCTCAACAATACACATACAGTCCAATTTTCCTAGGAATAGCCATATCTGCCCACTAAGTATTCAAATGTCTTGTTATTTGATTTTCAGCTGTTTCCTTTAATAGATATTATCAATACCGTTTAAACTATTGATATAGTAAAATGTCATAAGTATTTACCAGAAAAAATATGTTTGGATTAAGGACGAGACCCTTGATTCTTTAAGGATAAACGAGATCCGAGGATTTGAAAAAAAAACACAAAAAAACTCAGATTCGAGAATCAAATTCTTAGTAAATTTTTTTTTGCCCCGATATTTCAGGGAATTTTTTTTAGAGCATCTATAGTGTTTATTGCCTTGGTGGTTCAGAACCAATTTTAGTTATAGGATAAACACAACAACCAAACCCTATACCAATAATTTAACATTTATATGACTGTAATATCACCATCCCTTCTTGTATCTTTGAGTGTGGGCCTGGAATGTCGGGATGTCTGTTGTTAGAGTTAAGGGGGAGGTGATATCGAGTACTTGTGTGGGTTCGTGATTGACGTTAGACAAGGTTTATTAATACTACTATATCTATTACAAATATGATGTTAGAAGTGAAGTTAGAATGAAAGAACTTGAAGAATATTAGGAAGCGTGTGACAAAACGAGGTGTTATGAGGTTTACCCGATGGCCTGTCTGACTGTTGTGTATCGTTGGTGAAATGTGGGTTTACCCTTTCAAATCAATACATTAATGGCCGGGGGACTGGATGTTGTGCCTGTCCTAGTCTTAAGTTAAATTATTATAAGACATATGAAGCTACGACAGTCCTAGCAAAGCCAGTAGTGGAAAATATACCGCTTGAATAAAAAACTGACCACCGGCTGGAAACATTAATGTATATAAAACATACAAAGTAAATCTACTTTAATCTTGCATTTTTTAATTTTATTAGAGGTATTTGACATGCAATTAATAAACTGACTTATTATATTAGCATACAACCTATAATCTTACTTAAATCTAGAAGAGACACAACATCCAGTCCTCTGCAGATAATTTATCACTGTGTAAGGGGAAACCCACATTTAATAAACGATAGAATTTTCGGCCTTGTCGGAAATAGAACTTGGGACCCCTAGCTCAGTAGCCTACCTTGACAACCCCCTGTTTCTTCAACATGTCGTACGCCTCCCTGATCTTGGTCTCCTTGGGGTACTCCGCCGTCCAGGCGAGCATGAGACTCAGCACCCGGTGCCGGACGTGTGTGGGCGTACGGTTTCCCAGGTACTTGGGGGACACCAGCTTGATCATCTCGTTGAGGAAACGGAACTTGCCGACTTCCGCGTGGAACACCGGGCCGCAGTGTTTCATGCACGTGTCCAGCAACTGTCAACAAATCCAAACTGTCCAGATCCGGAGGTTCTGGGTTCGATCCGCGGCACTTAAAAGATTTTCTGTAAGGCAATGGGTCTGGAACAAGGTCAACTCTGTCTCGTGAGGACAGAATGAAGAGATCCTCGAACGAAAAAGTAGCGGCTCAGGACTTTTTTTTTTAGCATCTTACTAACCATTTGGGTTACACACTTTTGTAATAAATAAATCTAATGGCTTTAGGGAGTAGGAAGATTATATTTAAAGGATATGTACCTGCATTTGCATAGAGGGAAGGTGAAAACCTATTTTGGAAAAAAGCTAGCCGCAGTACACTTGACCGAGATTTGAACCTCGATCTCCCCGGCATAGGAAGTTTAGTCTAACATGAAAGTAGTGTGTCAATCCATGTGGACTTCAAAGCGGTTAGCTCCAATTTATAAAACTGAGATTAATGAACCATAGGGTTTGATGTGCTGACCACATGACACCTTCTATTCCCGACTGTTGGCATTATGACGGTAAAAATTGACAGTGTGGGTGACTAATAAAAAAGTTCTATTAAAGGTAAACAAAAATAATATTAATACTTTGCACAGAGTTTTACTACCCGTTTGGGTTATAAGCTCAAGTACTAATTGCACTCATGGGTTAGGAATAGGGAAGGTTGAATATAGAGGAAGGGAACCCGCATTTATGTGGAGGGAGAGTAGAAGATCATTTTGGGTAAAAAAACCTCAATACATTCAACTGAGATTCGAACCTCAATCTCCCCATCCTATACAGTCTAGCTCAACAAGAAACTAGCGCTTTAGCTAACTAAGCCGCCGAGGCGGGTGCTAAATGAAAAGAGAACCAATCCGCAGGTGATTCTATGAAGAAAGTCCAACTGAATGGGCCACATTAGAAGAAATGGTTCATCGACATATCCTAGAGAACAAAAGAAAAGGGGAACAGAAATACGACAGATACAAGTGATTGATGACCTCAAACATGGAAATAAGATTAAGTTTAATGATATAAAAAAAGAACAAGATGGAGGACTCAATTTGGACAAGACGACAGACCCGGTGAAAGAAAGAACACCAAATATATGTCCCTTGTGAGTTAGCACAATACCTGCATTTGTCAGTTTTGAGTACTTCTCTACGGACGATACGGTACTTACGTTGAGAGCCTGCAGCGCCTCCCACTCCTGAATGGACTGCACCTTAGTCGCCAACGACTTGGTGGTGATGTGAGAAGTGTACGGGTCCTTGCCCAGCATGTTGCAGAGCTCCACCACGGCCGCCGTGTCTGTGATGGGGTTCCTCGGGTTGGTAGCCCTCACTGGGAAACAGAAAAAAACACAAGAGGTCTCAAAAAAACATATACACACACACTTCCACAGTTAGTTAACATGATATTTAAACCTGCTTCGGTAGGCGCATGGTCTAAGACGTCATTCTCGTGTTAAAACTAAGACTACCAATGAAACAGGGATCAAGGTTCAGGGTTCAAAACCCGGTCGGGCATACTGAGGATCGTTTTTCCAAAATTATTTTCCACTTTTTTTTCAGGCAAATGTGAGTTCACTTCCTCTAAATCTAACCTTCACCATCCCTAACTAATTAGCTCAGTCGGTAGCGTGTCTGTCTACGGAACTAAGGATCATGGGTTCAATTCCCGACATGGTTGATTATTATTATTTATCACCGCGTCTTACTACCTGTTCAGATTATACGCTTGTGTGCTAATTACTCTAATGGGGTGGGGATGAGGAAGGAAGCATTTTAGAGGTAGTCTACCCGCATTTGCGTGGAAGGAGAGTGGAAAATCATTTAGGAAAAACCACATCCACTAGACCCAATCAGGAGTCGGACCCCGATCAACCTATCATCAGTAGACCAATCCAACATTGGAGTGACAACTTAGACTAATCAGCCACTGAAGTCGGTGAATTAAATTTAATTTTTCATTAAATTGACTTATGTGGGGGTTATATCTTTGGTGTTTTAAAAAAGGATGATTTGAACACTTTTACTTGCTTTAGTGGCCACATGGTCAAACGCGCTACGCTCACAGAGGACTAGCTTGTCGATGACGGAGAGATTGAGGTTCCAATCTCGGTTGGGTGGTTTTCCATACTCCCTCCATGCAAACATGAGTATTCTTCCTCTAAATTCAACCTTCCTAATCACTAACACATTAGTGCACAATTGGTATATAGGTGTCCAATCCGAACATTAATGAGCCACTCAAGTCTTAGCTACAGATAAGCAAACTACAGTAAGATTGAAATCTGAAGACCCTTATCTGACAGTTTAATTGTTCCCATAATTATAGTTATCATAATTATGTAGCCTTATCTAGAGCAAAACTGTCTCTTGCCGCGCTTGAAATACTGATACGGCCAGAACAAAACTTTAAGGAAAACCTATTTTTCCATTTTGAGATATTTAGTTTTTTTTTTAGCACCAAGTTTTACTACCCGATCGAGGTATATGCCAATGCACCAATTACACTAATGTGTTAGAGATTAGTGAGGTTGAATTTAGATTAAGTGTACCCACATTTGCAAGGAGGGAGAGTGAAAAACCCTCCTCAGTACACCTGGCCAGGATCGAACCTCGATCTCCCTGTCATCAGCCATCTAGTTTATTGCAAGAGTAGCGCCTTAGACCATGTGGCCACCGAAGCGGGTGAGGTATTTTCTAGTTATATTTGGAAGCAAGTACAAGAAAGAGGTAATGGCTACCTCTTGCCCTTAATGGTATTCATTCCTTTTACAGGTTCATATCTAAGCATCCTTTGGTTTCCTCTTTTAGGAAGTTGCGTTGCGCGTTTCACACTCCCTCCTGATGAGTTCCGACCTAGGTCGGGGGAATTGGATGGTGAAAATCAATTTTCTCAAGAGGCAGCCATTACCTCTTTTGTCCAGTGGCAGCATTGAAAAGTGTGAACTGTAAAATACATTTTGTGTTCTTTCCCTTTTATGTGTTTATATCCACCTTCTTCCAAATATAACAAAATAACAGTAGCCTAAATTCAGTTAAGAGTTTGAATAATTATTTCTATCAAATATAGCATGACTTAATTAAAACATGCCTTGTAAGTTTCAGAAATGCCACTGGCTTCTTTAATGAATTGGATGCCATTTTTATTATTTTGAATTTTAATGCTAATTTTTGGATTGGGAATTTTATTAAGTTACACAATCTGTTAAGGTGTGAACAAGGGCTAATTTCAAACCGTTACTAGACTCAGAGGTAATTTAAATAAATTTTATATATTTTTAAGAGTTGCCTAAAGACTATCAGAGCAATCTATTTGTGTAAAAGTATGTGAAGGGTGGGGGGTTAAAATCAACAAAAACAAAAGGGGCTTGTGGACCTTTTAGGAATATGGATACACCTATAAGCCATTTGAAGTGGTCCTTCCCTATATAAGGGGTGGACCCAAATGAAACCAGATTGAAAGTGTGTGGCCGTTCCTAGGCGTAGTAGTGTGTTTTCCCGCTAGGTGGATCTACTAGAACCCTTCCCAAATCATTTGCCCAAGTGGTGTCTGTGTAGAAGGTTATGTTTGATTGTAGTGCTGTTTTTCTCAACTGTTCTCGTTTGCTGCTTGCAAAATCGTTATGGCAGATTTAAAGGAACAAAGAGTGTGTTGGAAATTTTGCTTCCTGCTTGAAAAATCAGCAATGGAAGCTTACCAAATGCTTCAACGGGCTTTCAAGAAGGATGTTATGAGCTGCACACAAGTTTTCGAGTGGTTTGGGCGCTTTAAACGTGGCGAGATGAGTGTCGAAGATCATGCTGATTCTGGGCGCCCTTCATCTCGTAACGACGAAAACATTGAAACAATCCGCCAACAAATCAACGAGGATCATCATTTCATGATTGACGATATTTCAGAACAGACAGGAGTGAGTTGGAGCTCGTGCCAGCGGAATTTGATCGAGGATTTGCAAACGAGACGTGTTGCCGCTAAGTTTGTTCCTCGCCTGCTCACACAGGATCGAAAAACAATTCATCTGAATTTAAGATAGGACTTGAAAAATCAGATTTAAAGTGACCCAAACTTTTTGACCAAGGTCATTACAGGTGATGAGAGTTGGTGTTACAGATATGACCTCGAAACCAAGCATGGGTCTAGCCAGTGGAAGACCCCCGACTCCCTCGCCCCCCTAACCAAAAAAAGCAATACAAGTGAGGTTGACTGGTAAGACGATGATCATTGTTTTGTTTTGATGTTCGTGGAATTGTGCACCGGGAATTTGTCCCCCCGGTCAAACTGTTAATCAGTACTTTTATTTGGAAGTTTTAAGACGTTTGAGTTTATAAATGCTAATTTTCTTTAATGTGGAGTTATGACTAACTCTGTATTTAAAACTACAACCTATATCTTTTGAGGGCCTGCTTTTATGGCATGGTCTAAGGAAGTAATTCTAAACGTGGGGCACAATTTGAATATATATATAAGTGGCATTTTGGAAATAGTACAATATAAAATTATTTTTCATTTTTCATCATGAATTTTCCATCTTGGCTAACTCAGCTATTGTTAGTGGACCTGTCTGATGTGGTCACAAAGTACCAAGAAGAATTGTCCGAAATGCATATTGATGAGTCTGTGAAAACTATATTCAAAGTAAAAGCAGCTCTGTGATGAGACAGAAACTAACTACCCAAATTCAACTGGTTTGAAAATAAAGCTAATTCTGAAAAGTGAAAAATAACACCTGGACACGGGAATGGAACTCGGGACTTTTGGCTTAGTACGGCAATGCTCTAACCACTGAGCTATCCAGGAATCATCCCATGCTCAGGATCATTCTTCACTCATATTTTAAGGCAGAGTCCATGATGGACGCGCGGAGATCGTCAGCTACAAATGTGATGTTATTAAGAACACGAGCTATCAGATAACACAGCCACTTTCGACTCGGTAGTTGAATTATTCGCATATTTAAGAATCAAATAGCCGTAGCTATTATTTATGCTTTTTATTGAGGGATTCTTCATCTAGATATAAATAATCACTTCGGCTAATTGATTCTTAAGAGAGCTAATGTTACCGTTCTTGTCTTCATATTTGCTGGAATGTGGTTTTAGTATTGTGACTTTCTATAGATCAAAATAAACTGACTGGATATCACAAAATGAGGGAATTTAAGACTGAAGCCAACTAAATTGGTGCCTGAAATCAAAACCATTTGTAGTAAAAACCAAGCCCAAGGATCCCGCTAACTTATAATCAATCTTGAAGGATTTTTTTTATGAATCTAATGAGCCAGGGCTAACAGTCCTAAAAAGTCTAATTTAAATTTACCGTGTTTATATCTAATATTGTAAATTTAAAGTGGTATTATTAGTAGTTTTTTTTGTTAGATTGTAAATTTTACTATAACCTGGCAACAACATATTTGTTTTTAGATTAATAAAGAGGAAGGGGGGG
>CABEEJ010001033.1:17842-31621 GCA_901482245.1 Timema douglasi | reverse complement strand
AAAGTATTGTGGTGGGGCATGGCGCAAAAAAAAAAAGAGTCAAGAACTATTGATCTAAGGTTTCAATCTCGCAATAGACTGGAGTGTCGATGACAAGGAGAGAAGAGTTTGAATCTCGGTTGAGTATATTGATGATGGTTTTCCACCTCCCCCTCCACACAAATGCTGGTAAACTTCCTCTAAATTGAACCCTCCTCGCGCCTAGCATATTAGTGTATACACATAAGACCCAAATGAATATTAAGATGTAGCGTTAAAAGAATATCATTTTAATGTATTTATGTTATCGTGGGTGTCAAATCATGTAATTTTATGACCTATTTATCTCGATGCTTAGAGGTATCTTTGCTGGTCGCTCTTCTCAAGTGAGAAAGGCTTTACATTTATCTTTGATTGGGCCACTAGTGAGATTATTATTAAATTTAATCCTTTCAATTAGTATATATATTAAAGTAATATCTAGGATTTAAAAAACCCAATGTAAACTTAAAAATTGAAAACTTATGTAATATGGTTATAAAAAAAATTTACTTAGGAACAAACTTTTAGAAAATAAAATTATTATTATTATTATTATTATTATTAGCACCGCGTCTTACTACCCATTCGGGTTATACGCACTTACGCTAATGTGTAATGGTAGGGTGATTGTGAGATGAAATGGAGGACCTACAGTTTAACGTGGGATCCGAACCACGGTGGAGGCCTGGCATTCCTCACATTCACAAGATATCTTGTCAGAGGTGAAGGAAGGGTTTGGTAATCAAATAAATCTTTGCCAGGACCGAGGATCGAACCCTGGCCGCCAGCATAGAAGTCTGACACCTTACCCCTAGACCAACAGGTCACCTAGAAAATAAAAACTTTCTTTTACAGTTTTTTTTACATCCATTATTGTTTCCAACCTATTTATTGTTTGGATCAGTTTTTTATTCAAGCCATATATTTTCCACTACCGGCTTGCTAAGCCTGTTGTAGCTTCATATGCCTTATAATATAACTTAAGACTAGGACAGGCACAGCATCCAGTCCTAGGCCATTAATTTATCAATGTGAACGGGTAAACCCACATTTCACCAATGATAAATTTTTCGGCCATGCCGGGAATCGAACTCGAGCACTATTAGCTCAGTAAGCTGACACGCTACCGGCTGAGCTAAGGTGTCAAATTTTTTACAGGCAACGGTGATGATGTTTTAGTATAAGCCTATAACTATTGTTATTTTTATTTAGGTATATCATCTATTAAAAGTGAAATCTGCAAATCACCAGACTTGACGTATTAATATGTGATGGTATATATTATTTTTATGTCAGCTAAGTTTATTTCTTTGAGAATTGGTCTAATATATTTACGGATATTAAATAGGCTTGGTTTATATGGACAAATTATTATGGTTATTAAATAGGCTTAAATAAATTGTCATATAGCTACTCTTAGTTAAAATAGCAAATTTTATATAAGAAAAATAAATTAGTGAGGAATTACATATTATAATATTTAAAATGTGTGGGTTACATTTAAAATATACCCGCATAAGGTATATATAGATTATACATATTAGCGTGGCCTTCAAATAATAATTAACCAAATCCACCGGCTGATTCATAAAACCTAGAGCTAGAGCTTTACAAATGAAATTTTATAAACTATTTCCAAATAAAATATGTATTTATGAAGTGTCAAAAATAGCTTTCCAATTATTTTGAGAGCCTATTTACAATTGAAAAATCACAGGATGAAACGCAAGTATCGAATACATTAATTAATATATCTACATCTGGCGCGCTAATTTTTTTAGCAAGGGATATAATGCATTATTACTAAATATAAGAGACAAATTACAAATAATGAACTATCAATCAACATAAAAAATCTTAAACACTCACAAATAAGAGCTTCAATAGTACTTGCTCTATCCTCCATGTTGATTCCAACTACTAAAACTAAAGTTACCTTAAACTACCAAATTATTTATGTTGTAACTATTTAGAGCAAGCCTAAAACTATTTATAACAAAACAATGAATAAATAATTAAGCATCAAATATGGGTTTGAAAATAATATACACACACAAAATCAAATAATCAGGTTTTTCTAAAAATATATTGACGAATTTCACATTTAGTAACTTTTTGTAGAAAGCTAGTAATCTTGGCTTTCTGATAGCTGGTAGCTCTGTTTATTATTTATGTGAATCTGTCAACAAAATAAAAACATTGACCTGTCGTCTGCTGCAGTAGAATAGCTCAACACTTTCTTTTTTTTCTTTCACTAAAGATAGTTGCACAAGAATGGCTACGACAAGGTTTAGAATGGTTTTCAGAAACTTTTTAACACCTTCTATGAAACCCATGAAGTATGAACATTTCAGGGCAGCAACCACAACATCTACAGGAGCAGTTCTTCCAGAACCCCGTAAAACACCTTTGGGTTTTATTGGGCTCTTTTTTGCCGTTATTCCAGGCTTGATGATTGGCGCTTTTATAAGTCAACGAATAGCAAACTTTTTGGAGGAAAATGATCTCTTCGTCCCTTCAGATGATGACGACGATGATGATTAATCGTAAGTACTATCAGCTACACACAATTTTAAGGTGCGCTCACTGGTAGGCCATTTGTTCCTAGATAATAATCTGATAGCCTATTGAGGCCTATTTATAGTAAAGTGACCTTTTTTCTTGGTATTTTTTTTGTGGACAGTCACTTTGAAATCATCAATGGAAGCCAGAGGAGACAGTTAACATTTAAGTGGTAAATCATAATGACGAATTGGGCTTTATTTATCAGTGAATAGCCTTCTCTTCCACTCACAGCCTATAGTCATGCTTTTATTATTGGTGTTGTTGAGGAACATGAACGTAGATCCCCATGATGCATACTGAATTATTGCCACATTTACTATTGCCCTTTTTTTTTTAGCAACTGCTTTAGTAAAATATTTTTATCTAATCCATATATTTCAAGTTTTATTAATTTATTTTGCAAAACATGGTCAAAAATCAGTCGACGACATAGCTCTAATTTTGGGGACAGATTTTTTAATACTATTATGCTGGGCTCGCTATCAACTTAAAGTGCACATAACTAACCTAACATAAAAGTTATCCTCATGTTTTTAAACTAAAGCCATCACGATTAAGTTAACCTAACAGTCACTCAACTTAGAGCGGTCTCTAAAGGAAGAACTTTCACATTATGTGAATGTTAAGTGAATCCTGATCACACACTAATTTCTTTACACTATTGGACATGGCATAAATATTACCTTAAATGAACGTTAAGTTTATTTTTTTAATGTAGTAATACTACCCTTTTGGGTTGCACGCTTATGTACTAGTTACGCAAAGGTTTTAGAAATTAGAAAGGTTATATTTATAGGAAGTGTACCCCACATTATTATGGAGGTGGAGTGGAAAACCATTTTGGGAAAACTACCCTCATTACACCTTACCGAGATTTGAACCTTGATCTCCCCGTCATTGATAGTCTAGTCTACCGTAAAAGTAGTGTGTTAGGCCACACGGCAACCGAGGCGGATCCTGGCATTAGTTATGTAAGATCGGAAGGACCTAATTACTTTTGTAAAGTGCTAAGAAGTTTAGGGGAGATAATAGACTCTCGCATCGGTGGGCAGACAGGTTAAACGCCAAACTAATACGGTTTACTGATGTCTTGTGAGGTCAGGATTCAAATCCTGGTAAAAAATGCAGATATAGTTTTTGTTTAATATGTTCACCCACTCTCTACACACAAATGTAGGTACATTTGATCCTCTTTATTAGTGTAAATATGCAAATAGCTGGGAAGTAAAATGCAAAACCCTTATCATCCCATTTTTTAATTTTTTTTTAGCATCTGGCCTTATTCTTTCAGCTTATACCCTTATGTACTAATTATGCTAACCGTTTAAGGGATTAGGAAGGTTATATTTAGAGAAATTGTACCCACATTTACATGGAGGGAGCGTGGGAAACCAATTAGGAAAAACCACCCTCATTACACCCGCCAGAGTTTCAAACCTAGATCTCTCCGTCAACGTCAGGTCTACTCTAACACAAGAGTAGCATGATAGACCATGCAGCTACCGAAGCGGATAATTCCCTTCTTAACGCCGGTGTAGCTTGTGGAAGTGTGTCGACGCCAGTTAGCGACTAGATATTGACCACAAACTTCCTGTCAAAGGAGAAAGGAAACACACATCCTATCTTGATTAGATTGAACTAAGGGATGGTCAAAATCACCCCCTTCGTTGGCTGCATGGTCTAAGGCTTCACTCTCACAATGAACTGGACTAACGGTGACAGGGGGAATCGACGTTTTAATCCCATTTGGATGTACTGGGATCATTTTCCTTAAACGGTTTTCCACACTCTCTCTTCACACAAATGTAGGTACATTTCTTCTTACTCATCTTTAAACACATTAAAGTAATTATTACATATGAGTATGATTCATATGAGCAGTAAGACGCGGGGTTAAAAAATATATATTGGATAATTACCCAGCATATGAAACAATAATAATAATATTTAGCACCGCGTCTTACTACCCGTTCGGGTTATACATGTTAAGTACTTATTACGCTAATGGATTAGGAATTGAGGAGGTTTAATTAGAGGAAGTGAACCCGCATTTGCGTGGAGGTAGAGTGGAAAACCATTTAGGAAAAACCACCCTCAGTTCACCCGACCGAGATTCGAACCTCGATCTCCCCTTCCTCAGCAGTCGAGCTCAACACGACAAGCGCGTTAGCCAACTACGCCACCGAGACGGGTAGTAGTAAAATAATTGGCGCTCATACTAAACCAAAGGTCCTGGGTTTGATACCTGTGTACAGGTGTCATTTTTTCAATCTAAAGAATATTAAAATGTCAGTTATTGATATAATATTATCACAAATATTTCTGAAGTCTGGAAAATGAGATAAAAATAGCAAAGCATTTTTTCTTTGAATTAGTAATATAGTAATACATTAAACATAACCAAACAGAAAGAGGATAAATATCAAGTAAGTGTTCCGGTACTGCCTTGTAAACCCGTATCGGGTCCAACCGATTGCGGATTGAAATAAAATATAATTAAATACAAAGGTGACCTTAAATTAGAGATAAACTTAAGCTAAAAGACACTTGGCCATGATAAATATTAATACACTAGATATATATATTTTTTTAAAATTTAAAACAAAATTTGATTATTTAACACCTTCAAAGTTTAACCATATCTTCATTGGTCACAATCCTTTTTTTTTTCTTCTAGCACAGCATTTTACTACCTGCTGAGGTTATACAAATACACCCACGTTTGCATGGAGAGAGAGTGGAAAACCATTTAGGAAAAAAACAGCCTCACCACACCGAAACAAGGTTTGAACACCAATCTCCCCGTCATCATCAATCTATAGTGGCGCCTTAGACCATGCGGCCACAGAAACTGGTGTATAAGAAAGTTAAGTTGTTATAACAGATTTGAGACAGTCTATTTTTTTTTTCAGTCTCGGATGCTACCACGTAGAAGTGTGGTTAGAAGCTGTGATTCGACATCTGTACCAGTGTCCAAAACTCTTGAAGATTTATTATCTCATTATGTGATCATTTTCAAGACATGTGTTCCAATTCTCTTCCTCTGACGTACCTTAATTTACCATATTATATACTAGGGCACCTTTTTTTCTATTGTGTGGTGCCATTTCGTTTGTATAAGAATGTTTTGCTGGTCTTGCAGCCTGTGTATTTTTAGTCGATTTGATTTTTGCAACATATTTTTGTTGTGAATATATTATATATCCTTGTATTTGAGTGAAATAATAAATATGTAAATATTTTTTTTTTCTTTCCCTCTCATTCTTCCAACTCCCTTTGGTAATTATGGGGAATGTCTTCTTCTTATTATTATTATTTAGCACCGCGTCTTACTACCTATTCGGGTTATACGCTCTAAGTACTAATTACGCTAATGGATTAGGAATTGGGAAGGTTGAATTAAAGGAAGTGAACCCGCATTTGCGTGGAGGGAGAGTGGAAAACCATTTAGGAAAAACCACCCCCAGTTCACCCGACCGAGATTCGAACCTCGATCTCCCCGTCCTCAGCAGTCGAGCTCAACACGACTATCGCGTTAGCCAACTACGCCACCGAGGTGGGTAATGTCAACTTAGGGGGTTGTGACCCCATCCGGGCTAGCGGCGTGTTTCTGATGGAGTTACGACAGTTGTTGATGTTAAAGCTTTATATTTACTTTTTTAAAGTGACTATAATGATTATAGGAGGGTGCAAAATTCAAATAGAAATGTAAGCGGTTAAAATGAAAAGAAAAAAAAACCCTTTAAGGTGTGGCCGAAGGGAGCAAAAGTATTTTTTTTTACAGTTTTTATAGACTTGAAATTTATTGGCCAAAATAAACAAATAGCAACATAGAGATTAGTTTTCTGCACATGTTATTATCAACAGATCTTGAATATCTGTCGAAGGTGTCCTGTAATTTAATGACAACTTTTTTCCCTTTATTTAAAAAGTTTCTAGTCTAATGCAGCTATGCTTATGACAGATATTCAACAACTGTTGATATCAACGTGAAGAAAATTAAACTTTAGTGTTTCTACTGGACAGATATTTGATTCATTTTGGCAAAAAAAAAAAGTTTTGCTATAAAACTGTAGAAACACTTGTCTTTCCTTGCGTTTCCACCTTGAGGAATTCGAAAAAAATTGAAATTTTAGTGGTTGGTCAAAAAGAAACTCAAAACACCAGTATATCTATAAAAATGTATATTTTTTTTGTTACACACATATTGACTGTTTCTGTATTATTATATTTTGTGCTCTACATAAATAAATACAGTTAATTTGCAAGCCAACACTATAACTTTTCAATGACCAAAAACCAGTGATATCAAAAGTAGTTATTAAATTATAGTTTCTGCATTTGGTACTACTTTGTGCATACCCTCACTCGGATTATTTTTTTAAATTAAATTTTAAAAAAAAACGTAAATAAGATTTTCTTTTTAATATCAACATTTAAAGTAGGATTGTGTAATATGTCAGCATTGACTAACATTAACAATAATGTGCCTTAAATAAATAAAAATATTAACGGTTAAAATACAAGTTTATTTACAATATGTTGTTATGTGTGTTGTATGTACAGTTCGTTTACCTTGAAAGATAGTCTTGTATTGTGTAGAGTATGACGGACGAGACACTATTGGCACCGCGTTCCCTTGAACTCTGCCCACTGTGTGGGGCGCTAGAGGGCAGGTCACGTGGTCTTGCTCTCTGGCTTCCACATGGCCGGGACCACAGTTCAACTCCAATCACTTTCATTGTGTTAGTCAAACATCATAGTGCTTGTCGAGACACGATACCTAAGAAATTGTTCTCGACTTAGACCACCTATGATTGTAACGTCACAAATCTGTAGACTTTAAAAGGCTTTCAGCGCTAACCAAGTAATAAATGTTAAATTATGTATTATCGGACATTGTTATTTATTTGGAACACCTTTTGACTGTAACATAAGAGAAACCTGTAGACTACAAGGGACTAAGTGGCTAAAGAGGTTTCATGAACATCACCAAACCATAAAGAGGGTTACAATTGACTGATTACACTATTTCCCTATTACCAGGGTTGCCAAATTTTTTTATTACTACTATCTAATTCCCTGTATTTTCCAGAAGGAACTATCGTTTTTTCCAGACAGCTTAGATTGAAAAAAAATAAAATAATAAAACTTAATTTTTCATCAAACCGACAAAGTGTGAAGTCCTGTAACTTATGTTTAACACCCGGATGATTTAATATTAATGGGGAATCAAATCATTATTATTATTATTATTATTATTATTAGCACCGCGTCTTACTACCCGTTCGGGTTATACGCACTTACGCTAATGTGTAATTGACCTACAGTTTAACGTGGAATCCGAACCACGGTGGAGGCCTGGCATTCCTCACATTCACAAGATGTCTTGTCGGAGGTGAAGGAAAGGTTTGGTAATCAGATAAATCTATGCCGGGACCGAGGATCGAACCCAGGCCGCCAGCATAGAAGTCTGACACCTTACCCCTAGACCGCCAGGTCACCTGGGAATCAAATCTTCTGTCACTGCATAACCCTTGTTTAAGGTGTAATAAGTCATGTTAGAATCTGTGTGCTTAATGCTGAAGTTCAATTTTTCATCCATTCAAATACCTATTTTAAGCTTGTAGTCAAACATACCTGAATTAACAAATATTCCGGTACTTCTACCAGATTTTTCAGAATTCCGTGTTTTCTCGGTTTTCCAAAAGTGTGGCAGCCCTGATTATATAAGCTACACTATAGTTTAACCAAATAAGGTAAACCAGGGTAGGCAGAATGTACATTGCAATTATTGTTTGCAACAAAATGATTAATATTGTGCGCAAAGTATTATTAGATACTGGAATATCTGTATGGATTTTGTTGTTGTTGCAAACACGTATTATTTAATACAAAAGTTTGTTAGTGTCAAAATATGCCTTAAAAATTCATCAACACAGCAAAGAGGTTACTAGTTAAAAGATAAAGGTAGATCAACCTTAGTATTGCCAACTTAGAAATACCACAGCTAAGCAAATATAAACATGTCAATATCAAGTAAAATAATTCACACTAGGTAGCTGTTAAACAGGTGGTAAATATAAACAATATATTTTTATTCAACATAACATACAAAATTATTATAGAAAAATCTTATAATTTCAGATTTGCTTTGAGTGAAAAACAAAAAAAACACGAGCTTTACACATCCCTAGATTTATAGCAAACATTTTTACATGTTCCCATTGTTTAATTCACTGATTTTAAACAATATTTTGTTGTGCAAAAAACACATAGAAAAAATACACACAAAAGAAACCCCCTTTCCAAAAACATACAGTGTAACTGTTTTGCAAAAGTAAGTGTAGTGAATTTTAGGTTATTTTTTTTGTCCTAACAATTAAATAAACCAACTCGAGGCAACAGGTTTGAGGGTAAAAGCGACCAGACGCAGTGAGTGATTGGTTTATAGCGGGACGCAAGGTGGGCCACAGAATGTACCATAAGGAAAAAAAAAATTATTTGCAAGAGCTAACCATTACAAGATTGACAGGCTTATTTCGAGATCAAGACAGACTCAAAGTTCACTTTTTATTTATATATATATATACACACACACACAGATATTTAACACCCACTTTCTAATCCAACTGCTTACTTCGACACACGACCTATAAACTAACTTAAATCTCGAAGAGAAAATGACCAGCCCCCGGGCATTTATTCATCACTGTAAAAGGGAAAAAAAACACATTTCACCAACGATAGATTTTTCAGCTATGGCAGGAATCGAATTTGAGACCCTTAGCTCAGTAGAAAGACATAACAAACTGAGCTATACTTCATTCACGGGAGGAGTTTACCTCTGAGAGGTCTTTTTTCTTACCGATATCCTACTATATAATAGATTTCTGGTAGGGAAAAAAGTCCTTTTCCAGGTAAACTCCTACCGTGAACGAACAATAAGGTGTCGGTACAGTACATTAAATGAACATTAAGATGGTTGTGATACCAACATAAGTCTGCTTAGTCAACAACTTTGTACCATAAATGGTTAGCAATTTTACTAGCCTGTTTTAGTTGCCTTGAGTGAATTAACTTTATGAATTAATTTACCAGCAAATGATTCATATATTTCTGGTAGAAACAGTTATATTTGGCAGATACATTTTTTTTCCAGTTTAGCATCCTCTTTTAACAAAGATTGCAAAGATTTCTTCGAAACATCTCTAATAAAACAATTCACTCTTATTGCAAGTGTGAATTTATTTATGACTCTATTGAACAGTAACCAAAATGTGAATTTTTTAAACATTATTTGTGTAGAAATAAATATTATTTGCACACCTCAAGTGCAGCAAACATAAGATAAATGAGCTGATTCCTACCTATTCTCTATTTCTAAACAATAAACTAAGCTCTAGAAAGTGTATCTCTCTGTTAATGATATTAATTGGATTTATATTCATAAAATCTGAAGTTTATATGAACATATATTAGTTTTAGCAAGGTAATTAAATAAAACTATATACAGAAGTGTTCAATATAATAAATAATATAAAAACTAACAAAATATTGGTTAAAAAATCCTTGTAAATAAAGACAATTTAAGAGGGCTACACAATCACTCATTAAAGAAAAACATTGACTACCATCTATCAAAGAATCACTGAGCTTTTAGCCAATCTTTTTTTTTTTACGTCTATCACTGTTTCCAGCCTTTGGTCTGGGTCAGTCTCTTTATCCAAATCATATATTTCCCACTACCGGTTTGCTAGGCCTTTCGTAGCTTTATATGCCTTATAATCTAAAGCTTGATTTACACGTTAGCCGAAAATAGAAAGCAGAATCAGCCTCAGTGGCGCAGCACTATACACACTTTAGGTTGACCCACGATGCATTGCTACGCTAACTTAAGACATCTGACTATCAACATAATTTATTTTCTAGTAGATAAGACATATATCTTAGATCATTGTCCCAATGGATGTTGACAAATTATAACGCTGTGACATAGTGCAATCCAATACATCGATACACGCTTTACATTAACGAGTTATTTCAAAATATCCTCACAACGGACAATGTAGCAGACCTTGCTATTGGCTCTACAGCGCATGCGCACGGATTTGAGATGGTTGGTTCTGAGATTAGATTGGTTCTCCTGCGCCTAACATCTTGAGCATATCGGACAAAGTAAAGAGTAGTTGAACTTAAACATAACAGCTCGCGCCGATTAAGCGGAAATCTTGTGATTGGCTCAAGAGCTCGTAACGTTACTACGTTTCTGTTCTGCGCTTGTTTTTCGACTAACGTGTGAATCCACAATAACTTAAGACTAGGACAGAAACAACATATAGGTATTTATTTTAGGATTGTCTTGAAACTATTCTGGCGGTTTCTTGTGGATGCCCCAACCGTGGAAACATTTGGTGAACCTCTTCGATTCTTTGTTTTTGAGAGTCAGGAACAGTTTGCGAGGTCTCTCTGCCTGTTTTACTCGGAGATGTTGAATGTATACCTAGAGTGAACATAGTTAAACATAGTTCATGAATCACTTGCTTAGGAAGATATCTGGCCCCCAAAAAAGGGATGAGACTACTGAGGAGTGGAGGAGGTCACATAATGATGAGTTACATACAGTGTACTCATTACAAGACATTAGTGAATCAAGTCTTGAAGGTTATAATGGGGAGGATGTGGAGCGCGAATGGGAGAATCTAGAACCGTGTCCAGGCTACTGACTGGTAGCCCTATGGGAAGATCTATATTCAGATGTGTTTAAGGAACTATTAAGGAAATTATATATATATTTTTTTAATACTTTTAAATCTAGTTTAAAAAAATATTCAACTATTAAGGCTTGACTTGAATTTTTAATTACTCGCATGCAAATCTTTTTCATTATAACAAAGAAATAAATATGAATTGGCTTGGAAAGAGTTACTTATTTCAATTTACCTGTGCAGATTTGTAGGCGAGTTTAATCTCAACCTCGCTACAGCGAGCTCCCAACCACAAAAATACTTGCTCACCGTTGTCAAGAATCATGATGTCATCATCCGCCAAATCATCCTGAGAGTGGAACCAAAAGGGATGTCATGAAACGTTATTTAAATTTATTAACAATGAACAGAAAATAGCTCATGAACCACAGCCGTCTAAATCAGGCCTTTCAAAATCATCTGTTATTCACATTGAAAAATTTAAGTAACGGAGGGACATTAGTTAATAATAAATGGTATAGTGCACCACACAGACTTTCTTGTTTATCCGTCACAGCCCCGTATTGGCTGCTCTCACATTCGTCTGCCACATTTAGCCACGTCTTAAATGGACTACCACTTACTTTTTACCCATACACTCTACCTTCATATATTTGCTTTGTAGCTCGATCCACACTCATCCTCTCAACATGCCTAAACCAACGTAAGACGCTTCTTTCACATCGACCAATTGTATTCCCTTTCAAAACGCATTAATCTATAGTTATATTTTCCGTTTACTCTAAAATTAGTAAAATTTTTCTAAGATTCGACATTTTTAAGTCAAATAGATTCAAATTAGTGAAAGAGTGGATTCAGCCCGGCCCTAATTTGAAGTGGGGACACCGTTTTGTGTTACCTGACAAAAATCTGAGCATTTCTCCGATACTGTGAAGTAACCCTTCTCATTGGAGCATCGGAACAGCCTCGTGTAGTCCATAAAATCCGAGTCGGTGTCGTACGGCTTCCGGCCACCCAGGGCCACCCAGAAGAAATTGTCGGGCTCTTCACCTTCATTTAGAGTTTGGAAGCCAATCCACGGCTGCAAGAGAACAATTAGTCAACCTCATTAGACTCTATCTTGAACTAGCTCTATCCAGTCCACCTCATTACACCCTATTCCTATATTGAACTATCTCTATCCAGTCCACCTCATTACACCCTATCCCTATATTGAGATAGTTGTATCTAGTCCACCTCATTACACCCTATTCCTATATTGAACTAGTTCTATCTAGTCCACCTCATTACACCTTACCCCTAAACTGAGCTAGTTATATCCAGTCCAGCTAATCACACTATTTCAGGCCCATTCTAATGTTATCCTTCTATCTGCATCTAGGTCTTTACAATGGTCTTTTCCAGTAACTACCCTGAACACGGTTCTAGATTTTCCCATTTGCGCCGCCGCGTGTCCTGATCACTGTAACATGCAAGATATTCACAATGTGTTTCTAGTAGTTTTTTTCTTCAAATTCAAAATGGAGTAATCCATTGTTTTTGTTATTTGTACTCTCTTCTTCTTTGTGTTTGATAAAAGCAACAATGTCGAAATATTATGATATTTGTGTTAAAATGTGTGACTACTTCTACTATAGAAGACAGAAGAAAGGAAGATGTCACCTTTGTGCATTGGATTCTTCCCACATTTTTCCTCTTTCCCTAGGTGGGCTTCCTTCATCAAATTTAATCTTAGTAGTTTATTTTTCCTTTTTCTTTAGTTTTATCGATTTCCTTTATTATAAAATTATCTAGCCATTGGGCCACCTCATTTTTAAACATGCAAGATTTTAAGGTATTTAAACTTTGCTACCCTCCATTTTCCTAGTTTCCACTTTGATAAAGTTATTGCTCGTTAACATTGTTCCTAAATAATGTTGGTAAGGGTGTGTGACGCTTCAAAACTTTGACTTAGCTTCGAAGCAAACATCAGCTTCGAAGGTTCGACAATAAAAATATTGACAGCTAAAATACTCCATTTATTTTCACTCAAAGCTATTTTGAGCTGTTTTAGACATTACAAATCAATATTATATGGACAAAAATCTAAAGTAAATGATTTGAATGTTATGATAGAAACTTTATTTGTCAAAGTAACACGAAATATTAAAAATAATTGTGCAATAAAACATTTTCCAGGTAATTTTAGTGCTTAACATAATATAAATAACCTTGATATAATATGTTAACAAACATAAAACAACTAACAGAAAATATTCTAGCTTGTATTCGGCTTTGAAAATATGTCATATATTCGATTTGATTTAGCTTTGAATTGAAAAAAGTGGACCTTGCACAGCCCTGGATATTGGCTAACTCGTTAAACTCTTTACTACCCGCCTCGGTGGCGTAGTTGGCTAACGCGCTAGTCGTGTTGAGCTCGACTGCTGAGGACGGGGAGATCGAGGTTCCAATCTTGTTCGGGTGAACTAGGGGGGGGGGGGGG
>CABEEJ010001032.1:166972-188360 GCA_901482245.1 Timema douglasi | reverse complement strand
CATGTTCTTATCGCTACTACAGTCCTACTAGTAGTTATATAAACTTTGGGCCTCAATCTCTCCATGTTCTTATCGCTACTACAGTCTTACTAGTAGTTATATAAACAGTGGGCCTCCCTCCCTCCATGTTCTTATTGCTACTACAGTCTTACTAGTAGTTCTGAACGTTAGACCTCCCTCCCTTCATGCTATTATTGTTACTACAGTCTTTCTAGTAGCTCTGAACGTTAGACCTCCCTCCCTCTATGCTATTATCGTTACTACAGTCTTACTAGTAGCTCTGAACAGTAGACCCCACTCTCTACTGTAACCACCTTTAAAAAAAATAGTCAGGGAGCTACAAGAGAATATCAGTATAGTTTATTGGACATAAGAGAAATGGTTGATATACAATAACAAATTATAAATATCGTAATATATGTTAAAGCGTGTAAAGTCGGAGATTTAAATATTAAATATAATATTTCATGATTACCAAAATTGGCTAGAATGTCCAACACCAAAGACTTTAATGTTAAACATAATATTTCATGAATATTAAAATTGGCTAGAATATTCAAAGTCGGAGACTTTAATAATAAATAATAATATAGAATAAATATCTAAATATCGGCTTGAGTGCCCAAAGTGTAATATAGCAATATCAAACAAGGACATTACATGACTATATATGTATAGACTAGAGGGTTCTAAGATGAAGACTTTAAAAGTCACCAGTTCACCTATAATGGCGTCAATATTCTGGGTATTATAATAACAAAGGATTCCAAGAGCACACAGCGAATTCATCATAATGTTCCCCCACCTCTGGTGATAAACTCCATGCAATGATGCGAATACAGGCACGGGATAAAGTAGAACATCAAGAAAATATCTTTACACTATAAATAAGTTCACGCGCGTCTTAATGATGAAAGAAAAGCGTTGAATTTAAGTGCCCTGTTTATCAATGACTCCCCAAGATACTAAGTCATAAACTATTATACAAAATAAGGGTAGTCATCTTCCCTTTTAACCACTTGAGGCAGCCAAGGTAACCAAAGTAGCATGCATAATGTCAACAATTAAGAGTGCGCTTCACATATAATAACAAAAGATAATGTATACGATCAAAGTTAATATCTCTCAAATATGTTCCCTAGCTAATGATGCAAACAAATAACCAGAACGGTGGTAAGAGCGCAACCCAAGGTTAGCCACCTGGCGGCGAAAATTGAAGGTAAGCTCACTTATGAACAAAGGTAGGTTTCCCAGTAAAGTTAAACAGTATGGGAACGCGGTTTCAAACTAACCACGTTGATAAAAAAAAAGTCTCATGATGACAATCAAAATTTATAATTCCTAAACAACAATTATTTTGAAAATATCCCCATATATTAAGCCTAAATAGAATTAAGTTCTAGGTTAACTAGCTGCTCTCACCTTTTGTAATCCTATGATACAACGAATACCAATACTAACGAATACCAATACTAACGAAACATTAAAATATATAGCGAGCACACAAATTGACATGCCCCCCGAGAGTAGGGGAAGACGAGGGGAAAGTGGAGTGGAAGAGAGGAGACCGAACAGCGTGGGGAAAGATCACGGACACCCTGGGAACTAGTAGAAAGTGCTGGAATAGTCCAGGTGGCGGAAATGATAACTAGAGGCGCAGAGTCGCCTTCACTCTTTTTTCCTGAGCGTGGCTTTATTGTTGAGCAGAGAGTTTAATCACACCTTCGTTCAGTCCATGGAATTGTGCGTTAGAGATTGGAGGTCATGGCACAAGTGCGCCGGAGTTAGAGTCCAACAGGGCAGTGGGTGAGTATTCTTCCATTTAATCGAGCTTGTTATTTGTAACTTGTAACACTACATGTTCTCATCGTCACTACAGTCTTAATAGTAGCTATGTGAACAATAGACCTCCCTCCCTACATATTCTTATTGTTAATATAGTCTTGTTAGTAGTTCTATGAACAGTAGATCTCCCTACCTACATGTTCTTATTATTAATATAGTCTTGTTAGTAGTTCTATGAACAGTAGATCTACCTCCCTACATGTAATTATTGTTAATATAAACTGTTAGTAGTTCTATGAACAGTAGACCTCCCTACCTACATGCTCTTATTGTAAATATAGTCTTGTTAGTAGTTCTATGAACATTAGATCTCCATCCCTACATTTTCTTAACGTTTTTACAATCCTATTAGTAGTTCTGTGAACAGTAGATCTACCTCCCATACACGTTATTATCGTTAAAATAGTCTTGTCAGTAGTTCTGTGAACAGAACTACTAAGGATGTGAAAAAAGTATCGATAATTTACTAATATTGATATTTTCTTTTTTATACTAGTATTTTTACTTGATATAACTGATATTAGTACTTAAACTATGGTATCGAATCGGTATGGAAAAAAACAACTTTTTTGTTAGCTCTACTCATGTTTAGATTAAATGTTTACAAGGGTGAACTGTGGAGGAAGAACAAATGACACTATTTCTCAATTCTCACTCATTTTCTGCACTCTAGCATTCAATCTCTTTTAGCTAATCCTAAGTCATAGCTGTTATTTCATATTTGTTTATCAATACATCCTGATGCTTGACTGAGTGACGGAATGAGTGGTGACCAGTCTACTACCCCTTCCATCTGTATCAATGAGCACGCTCATCACAAACTAAACAAAATACTCTTTTGTAGAGCTCAATGAACTTAGTCAACTCAAGGGTGCCCCAAGCAGACGAGGCAGAAAAGTTTGTGTGCGTTGTTTAAGTAGATGAAGCAGGGCAGGGCATCTATTATTCTATTGTTAGTCAACAGTTAATAATATATCTTGATAGCGTATATAAACGACTAATATAGTTTTAAGAAAAAGGGCACCTACCACAAGTGAATTATGTAAGTATATTTAAGAAGATGGATAGTGAAAAAGCATTTTGTAAGAAAATGTCTATACTGATACTTACTGTTTTTGATACTTTTCTTTCGATACTAGTACGGCAACTTGCTCCCTCCATGTTTCTATCACTGCTAAAGTCTGAAGATTTCTCTTTATATTTCAAGTTAAAATACATCCTATAATTTTTCCTTGAATTCGAAGATAATATTTTTCATTTGTTATACGTTATAGAAAACAAATGAACACTATATTAAATAGTACATTATATTAATAAATAATAAACGTTGTTTACAAGGTTTAAGACATCAGTCTCGTATTAGGTACTTAATCATTACTTAGAATTTTAAATTCGAATCACTTAAGATGAGCTACTAAACGAAAAAACATTTTAAGGCACTGCCATTAAAAAGTAAAGTACAGTACATAAATCATTTGGCCTAGTTTCAAAAAAATTCTCCTAGTCAATTTCGTTAAAACTGGTAAACATATTTGGCAGTTATCATGGGAAAAATAGACAAACATAAATATGATCGGCTGCCATATTGAAACAGATAGCCAGAAAAAAACCTATGCACATAAATAGTTCAAATAAAACTAGTCCAAATAACTTAAAAGTTATTTAATGACAAAGATCTGGACATACAGACAAAATTCCAAGGGGTCACGTTAAAATTGAACCCTCCTATGTTTGGACAATAAACAAACTTAGCTCTCGAGAAGACGCATTACCTCATCATCCAACCATTAATTCAACATTGTGGGAAGGTAAGCTTAAATTTAATATACAATAATTAATTATTCAGCCGTACTTGTAAACAAAACCGTGAATCTCATCCCGGTAAGAAAGTACGCTACAGACTGAACACTGGAGTTGGACCAATAAACAAGACTTAAGGAGTTCTTTCACAACTATGTGTTTGTTTTATTGTCATGGATAACAGTGTTATTAGGATTATCTACTTTGTGATTTATTTTAATTTGATTACGTGCTCCACATCTAACTATACGTTCGAGCAATCTGCATGTATACACTACGAAATAGGGATCAAGGAACTAGAAAGATGCTACTGCATAATATGCTTGGTAGGAATTTATTAAAATCTAGTACACATTTCCGGGAATCGAATACTGACCTTCCAGTCACCGGGAAATCAGATTAGTCAATACTGATTCTTTTTTAAACGTATCTAAGATTTTTTGTATCTTATCATTCGCGCTTTTTCTCTTTTTCCCTCTAGGATTTAGATGTTTGTTCAATATTCCTCTTTTTCTTGATAGTTGATATCTTCTCATTCATAATATTTTATGGTTCTTCCACTTAGGACTTGGAGGCTCGGATGAAGCCGTTTTCTTATTGTTGCTATCATATTAATAAGTCACCGTTTCCGGTGAAGCTTAACGCTTCTTCTTCGTCAAATATTTATAGCTCATTCATGGGGAGATTCTGTTCGTAGAAGCGAATGAGTTTCAAAGCAGATTGAAAGTGAAAGGTTATACAATGAAATAATGACGCTAATGAAGATTAGAATGATGGGCGATGGTAATGAGAGAACAAGGCCAGAGATAAAATCAAATTTATAGTCACGAACTATTGATATAATTACTAGTTAGCTCTTGCGCTTTGAAATATTTTTTTACAGACTCTTAAAGAACGATATTGTTAGCTAACTCAAACGGTTTTTTCTAAAATTATTTGTGTAGGAAATATTTTGGAATTCCAGAAATTTTCTTATTTTTATAACTACAGGTTTACATTGTAAATATTAACTTTTCCCTCTAAAATGTTAGTGATTGAAATCCTATATTATAATATAAAATGCGTTAAGCATCATTTATATTGGAGTGTTAATAAACATGATAAAATATAAAATTAAAAACACACCCTCACTAAAACTTAAACATTTTAATGTCACATGGCATTTATATTAAAAATGCAGATTGAAAAAGAAGTTGAATGTAGAGTTATTTATTCTTCATCAAACTGAGTTTGCACCACTGCATAATCTACTTGGTATAGTAAACGTTTAATTTCTAAAGTAGATATTCTATTAAAATATTAATTAAAACAAATTAAAGTAACTAAAAACCATACACACACACACACACACCTAGCTTTTAGATATTTACGAATTAGCTAACTGGATGAATTAGTACACAAATAGTAAATCTATTCATCAGCGCCACCCAACATTTAAGCAAGGTTCCATATACTTCCAATCGACCATTTTAATCACATGACCGCACGAAAAAAGGGTTCTTTTAATACTCTTTTTCGCGTTCTTTCTGCCTTACTAATCCCACATTTAAAGTAATAGGGCTGAGAGGATGAAGGTAGAACTCAAAGTTTACCCATATACCCATTGAGGAAGCTTATGAAAATGTTATGGCTGGACTTCAAGGATTTTTTGAAAATTTATTAATTACATCTTGTGTAAACACATTTTTGAACTAAGCTTATGTTTGTTTATATTTAACTGCATTTTAAAATATATTTTTTTTACTAAAAATAGAGTAATCTGAATTCTTAAACATCTTTATTACAATATATTGATTGTAGTCAGGGTAATTTTGATTTTTGGATCGGAATCAGGCCAAGGATTTGTTTTCCTGTTATTTTGTGGCTATCCTTTAGATTTTTGTCGATGCCAGGAATCTAATCCAACTATCAAATGGATATAACGTTACGAGAACTTCAAGTAAATAAATTATTGATTTTGGGCCAAATCTCCAATGTACCACACATATGGTCAAACGAGGGTTAAGAGTATTGTTGGTTTATTACTACCCGCCTTACCTCATGTACCACAAGTATCTTAGAGCAGCACTTTTTCATTCCAACCCAACTTTTTTCGTGCACCTCATCTTACTACCCATATTAACTTTGGTTTTTAACCACTTTGAGATAGAGGATGAGAAAGATAAATATATAGGAAAGTTATCCGCATTTTCTGGTAGGTAGAAAGGTAAACAACTAATGAAAACATACCCTTAGTAAACTCAAATGGAATTACAACCCTTCCCCTCCCTGTCTCCCGAAGACCAGACCAGACTGATGCTTTAGTCCACGTACGTACTGATGCAGGCTTTAAAATTATTATTTTATGGATTCATGAATAAACATTAAAATAAACTCAATAATCTTTATTTAGCCGGGAATTGTGTGCTTACACTTTTTCAAATAAAAGCTCAAACAAAATAAATGAAACTAACACGTTGTTATGTTTGTGTAGCAATATTATTATTTACTAACACGCTCCTCACAGATATGAATGATTGATTAAAATGTTAAGATTACATATATTTTTTAGATTACTGTACATTAAAACTATTCTGTAACCGCACGTCTTGCTATCCGTCCGGGGTATCCATATTAAAACTATACCAATGGAGTAGGGATGAGAAAGGAAAGGAGAAGAAATGGAAATGTAAGATAATTTAGTAAGAAAACAACAGCTCCCTCCGCCAGCAAACAAGACCAGACAAGCTTGACATTTAGTCCGCGTGGGAGCCACCGGTGTGAATTATTCCGTCCCAAATGAGTTGATGCTGTGTCTCTTGAGATTTTTGGTGATCCTCGCAGAGGGCTCTATTCATGACGCGGTGGGTATTTGTTTGTCTCCAGGCATCATAACGTCGACGGGTCGCATGATAGGAGAGCGTCTGAGCGGTTCTGGCACGCGTCTCAACGTCTCCAGTCCGGTGCAGCACTACACGTCCGGGGGCGGTAACAAGAGTAGCACGGAGAGTGTCCCTAGAGGACTCAAGTCTGTGTCCAGACAGAGCCTCTTGGACATCGTCAGCTGTCGCCTGGGGGTGGGCAGGAACAAGCACACCCAGCATCAGGTACGTGTGAGGGTTTTCAGAATCACTAACGGATTTAACAATAAACAGTCCGATTTTAATATGAAATACCATTTAGAAAATACAAATTTTATGCGTACATACTGATAAAATGATACTACAATAGGATTTGGAATTCGATACTGGTTAATTTGAAGAAGTTGATTATTCGAACCCATCATGATTCCCCATAAAATTTCTATTTAAATCAACGGTAAAAAAAAATTGAAATTTAAAAGGAAATATTTGGATAATTTGAAACCTATACATTATTATATTTTCTATAATTTGTACTCCTTCAAAACCTTGCTTAATGATCTTTACTAAACCATCCCAAATGGCGAGAATGTCAGATAAAATTGGAGTTAGCCTATTGACACGTGGTAAATGATAAAGCGGGGAGTTATACACTGACAGCGAGAGGGTTTTCTAATATAGGGGCTCAGATTTTATCAGTTCTGATTTAAGTCTGCAATTTTAGTATGCTAATTTTTCCAAATTTGTATATTTCCTGCTTGAATTTTTCTTGTTTTTTATTTATGTAATTATCGTGTATGTGTGTTTTATATCGTATGTATAAAATGTGTGATAGTGTATGTAGCATATTTTGAGGTTATTGATGTTTGAGAAAAGCTTGAGACGATGCCCTAACATGGTTCAGGAGTGATGTCGCTTGAAAGTGATGTATTTATAGATATTGAAAGTTATGCCTTAACAAAGCTTAAACGTGATGCCTTAACAGAGCTTGAGAGCTAAGGCTTAACAGAGTTTTATAGTGATACTCTTAAAACGCTTGAGAGTGATGCCTTGGAATTACTTGTGACACGGAATATTACTTTTCCTCATAAACCTCCGAGGGTGTTGTTTTGTTTTTTCAGCGCTATTTCTCGTCGTCGCGAGATTCCTTGACGGCAGCCTACGTAAATAGAGCTGCCGCTGTCTCGAGCGCAACCTCAGAACTCGATCTTTCTCGCAAGGTCCGGCGTCGTGACCTGAGGGGGTGCCTCAAATTGCCAACGTCCGTAGCTCTAGCGTCATCAGCGTGCTCTCAGGAGCCACCCCTGCTCGGCCGTTGGGGAGAGCGGGGCTCTCAGGGCCAGGGACCTCCAGTTGGAGGTGAGTCCCACTATTTTTTCTTTCCCTGCTTCAAATTATAGGACTACTCGACTATTGGTGGTGGAATCGATACTCTGATTCGATTGGATTTAAAATATTTCTATTAACTCCCCTTAAAAAAAAATATTTTTCTTATTTTTTGATACCAGGCTGTTATTTTAAACACACGAGCTAAAAAGTCGAACCGTAAGGATAAGGAAAGTACATTAGAAGACCAAAACAGGGGGAAAATATCATCTCGATACATGAAATATGGAAAACCAACCGCAATGCACACAGACGAAAATTGAACCTCAACCTCTCCATGACAGAAAATTTAGTTTGTTGTGAGCCTGACACCATAGACCACTTGCCCACGGTTGCATAGGAAATGACATAAAACTAAGATTTTATTTTCAGGGTTAAATAAAACCTATTATTAAAAGAACAAACTTTTCTTCACCTGAAACAAAATGAGTGAACACTAATTAAAATGCAAAATGTCTAATCTGTATTTAAATATAAGTGACCGGAAAAAATTAGCTCAGCTGACTTTTGTTTGGAAGTATGTAGTTCAAACCCCGGCCGCGGCCCCTCATTAAGGGTCAGAAGAGCCTTTTTCCCTTCTCAGTTTACAGTGGTGTCACCCACATCCCTTTCACCGGGTGCTCTTATATCATTTGGAACTTTTACAAGTTCATAACTTTGCTGATGGAAACAACAAGAGGGTGGGGGTTAATCTATGTACCTTTACTCCAACCTATTTCTACGTCAGCCCCTGACTCCATTGGTAGCCAAGTCCCTTCTGTTGCGTCGATACAATATTCCTTTAAGTCTTTATTATTATTATTATTATTATTATTATTAGCACATATTACTACCCGTTCGAGTTGTACGCACTTACGCTAATATGTAATTGTAGGGTAATTGTGAAATGAAAATGGAGGACCTAAAGCTTAACGTGGGATCCGAACCACGGCGGAGGCCTGGTATTCCACACATTCATAAGTTGTGACGTCTTGTCAGAGGTGAAGGAAGGGTTTGGCAATCAGATAAATATGTGCCTGGACCAAGGATTGAACCCCGGACCCTCAACACACAGGTCCGACACCTTACCCCTAGACCACCAGGTCACCCCCTTTAAGTCTCTTGATGAAAACATCCCTTAACGTGATTCGGGAGAATGCTGGTGCGGTCGACAAAAAATTTACTCTCGCTCGAATGCATTATTAGATTGTTTATTTCAGGATGTGATTCGCTCGAAGACACTTAAATCCAGAAATAAAACAACATACATCAAATTACCAAGACCAAGTTTGGTATTTGTTTTTTGCACCTGGTCTTACTACCAGTCCAAGCTATTAAAATTTAACAACTCTAATTAGAATGATCTACGCTCTAAAGCATCACTCTCACAACAGACAGCAATGCCGATGACAGGTACGTAAGGGTTGGAATCCTAGTTCGGTATAGTGAGGATGTTCTGTTTCTAAATGGTTATTCATTATTCCTCCAAGAAAATTCTGTTACACTTCCTCTGTATTAAACCTTACTTGTCCCTATCACAATAGCGTAATTAGCTGTTGATATGCGGATAGTGATAATCGGCGAGAAAAACACTATTGGGGTAGTTACTAATAAGGGATTATTTAAAGCTAATGGTGCGCACTTGCCTGAAATGAGAACGGGAAAGTATTTATTAATAAAACATCCTGACCATCTGGCTGGGATTCTAACCCTGACCTCCACTGTTATCGGTAAGCAAGACTAATCACACTTGACGTCCAGTCCACGTTCCCGATAGTGCGGGTGTACCGAAGGTTATTTCAACGTTAACTCGAAGGATGATTTGCTTAATGTAGTCACTCAACTTAATTAAATTTCGAAGTACCCCACATTAACTCTATTTTATAGAGGAGGTTGAGGGAAAGGGGGTGAGGGAATGCGCGCACATCCAGTACAATTCATTACCGTCGTACAGAATCCAGTAGAGATTAATTTTCCTCAGATCCCGTCTTCATTTTGCGTGCGTAATTTTGTTGGAAATTGCTACTTAAATAGTGTACTTAATAATTTGTTACTCTGGCTCTAGACCTCTAAATGTGGGTACGAATCGCGCTGGGCAAGAACGGCTGATGTAGTTTCTCATTTTGCATTCCTGCGGGTGCGCCTAGTCTTAAATTATGATTGGTTTATAATTCGCTTGATGTGGATCTCAAAAACTTGTATTGTATTCAAGTATGATACTATAAATGTTATGAAATACCATTTTAAAAATATTTATTTTTTTAAATTGCTTATTTAGAGTAAGTATTGTAATCGTGACCATTTTACGCCCCTAGATTAAGATGGATCTTGGCCCCGAACTAAAAATAAGGTGGGGCTTACAACTTTATCGGTTCCTCTAATCTCTGTATCTTTCCGTCTGTCTGTACCTGGGCTACAGCTGAAACGCTATTATGGACTTTGTTTAAACTAGATATTTAGATTTTTTTATAGTTATTTCTCGAGGCGAAATCTTGATTTCAATTCCACCTCTTAAATTAAGGGTTGTCTACTGTTAACGGATTTTTTTAAATTAGAATTTTCTCGTGTAGCTATCTTGTTCCGTTCTTATTTCTTAGAATCGTGTTTTACTATCCGTTTTGTTTGTGTTCTAATTATGTCAATGTGCTAGGAAAAGGTTAAGGTTGAATTTAGAGGTAGTGCACCACACTTACTAGAAGAAATTGTGGAAAACCATTTAGGAAAAACCACCCTCACTACAACCTACTGAGATTCATACCTCGATCTCCCCGTCATCGGCAGTCTAATCTATTATTAGTATGACGCATTAGCTCATAGCATCACCAAAGCAAGTTTATTAAAAATTAATATTTGGTTGGTGTTTATGTGGTTAATAACACTGCATACTTGTTCGTTTGTTTTAGAAGAAATAAATCAAGGGTAATTTACTTAAAACTTATTTTTGGAAATTTGAAATTGTTTGAAAATTGGCTATAAATACTTGGTTCAAAATGATTATCTTAGGAGTGTGTCAGATGATAAATAATATTGAGTGCTTGTTTTTAGAGTAGAATTTTATTCTTTGGTAGTTTATTGGTAAAAACTTTTGAATTGTTTTTTACAAATTATAATATACCAGATAAAAAGGTATATACGATTGTACAGTACAATTTATTTGCATCAAATTAAATAATTTTAAATGCGTTATTATTCGACATAAACAAGCAACCCCAATGCAATCTTATGTACTGCCCCCTTTACTTATTATATTTTGAATTATAGTTTTATCTTCAGATATGCCCATCCTATAATGGTACATTAAAGTTGATAGCGTCAGAGGGCCTATTTCAGTGATAGCAGTCCCATTTCAATAATGTTAGAAACAATTTGTTATTTAAAATAAAATAAGAAAGTTATTTTACGCATAGGTTTTGGAATTTAAAGAAAAATAAGTCAAGTCAAATTTATATGAAAATATTTTATCTTGGCAATATATGATTATTTTAGAGACCCAGGATGAAAAATATCATCGTTATTTAATAAACAATTCTGTTTGTCAAATTTCCAAACCCGTTTCTCTTTTTATTTTTGGCATCGCGTCTTACTACCCATTTGGGTTATACGCTTAAGTACTAATTACGCACGCTTTTGGACTAGGGATGAGGAAAGTTTAATGTGTAAGAAGTGTACACGTATTTGCACGGAGAGAGTGGGAAATCATTTAGGACAAACTACCCTCAGTACACCCGACCAGGATCGAACCGCAATCTACCCACCATCAGCAGTCTAGTCTATTGCGAGAGCAGCGCCTTAGACCATGAGGCCACCGAAGCATGTCAGACCCATTTCATAAAGGTAAGTTATTATTAATGAGATAAATTGGGTAAAATAGAGCTAGTTTGCTTAAATGAGATCTTGAGATACTCAAAGAGTTTTGTTGGGGAAGCAGCTTATTTTGTCAATTAAATTATATTATCAATCTAACACAAAGGCTATCAAAATTTTATAAATATATCTCCTTTTTGCTACTCAAGAGGAATATATGCATATTTACTCTTAAAGGCTATAGAATAGGATGGTAGTATTTTGAAGAACTGTACCCACATTGGTGAGGAGGAAGAGTGGGAAACCGTTTAGGAAAAGACGTCTATGTAGAACCAGATGGAATTTGAATTCAGACTTTTTCTTACCCACAAACTATATCATACAAACTGACACCTTCTCCTGCGTACCCAACAATATGGACTATAATTAACATTTTAATATAACATTTTAGAAAATATCTTAAAGAGTGATAGTTGAGAATGAGATAATAAAATAATAGCAACAAGTTGAGATAAATAGTTTTATAATACAATTATATTGTGCCCCGTCAAGCGGTCGGAATATAAAGTTTCTCAAAAATGGATTAACAAATGAGTATATTATTTTTAAAATGTATGGTAGTATTTGTTTAACACATTAAACATCTAGTGTAAAAAATTTCTTTAATACAAAATTGAAATTATGTTTATTATAGAAGAATACATCATTTAATTTATAAATAAAGAAATGAGTTATATGAACTAAAGTTTAAGAAATAATACTAACCAACTCTTATTTGGTTTATAGTACCTTATTCCTTTGCTGTTATCAGTTTTACCAATAGTCAAGACATCTCAACTCGACTAGTTTCGATTTGGGAAAGGTGGATATGATGGAGGGGGGCAGAGAATTGGAAAAATACCATCTAGGAATTGTAACAATTCGAATACTTCTAAAAGAACCTATTCATAATTTTTTTTAATCTGAATTATTCCCCACTTGAAATGCCAAAAGAATAGCTTTGGGCGTATTATGGGCATATTTTACAGAGATTAGGTCATGCTGGATAAGATAGAGCCCACTGTTTGTGGGTAGATATAATTATAATAGTGGGCACTTTTAAGGATTTTCATCTATTTATTTTTAGTTTTAGAAGTGTTTTTTTATATTGTTTGGATTCCGATTTTGTACTTTTCTGTTTTTCTTTACCATGGATTGGTTGTTTTAGAAATTTAGGAATTGTTTAAATTCTGAGTTGTAAGAAATGTTACAATTCCGAGTTTGTACTTTTCAGGATTTTTACCTTGGCTTGGTTGTTTTAGAATGGTTGGATTATATAGTGATCATTAATTCATTACTTGTGAAAGGAGGAATCATAAAGATAAAGTTTTAAGCGATGCTGAGGATCGAAGCTGGGACTCTTAAGAACTAGCTTTATAGTTGTCGGGGCAACATGCAACACACGTTACACCCATTTACCCAAAGGTTAAACTTGCTTATCTAATAACTCAACTATCATAAGTGGTAGCAAAATAGTTCTTAGATAAAATTGAAGCTAGCAAACACTTTATTGAATTTATTGGATTAATATCAATAAAATATCATTATAATTAGACAAACCATTAAATATAAATTAATATACGGATTTGAGCAATGAACTATGAAATGAGAAGAAAATTTAATATTTTCACTAAGGGACACAAAGCACAAATAGTTTACGCTTCCAATGGTATGATTGCAATTGGGGTTTTATATTTACTAATAAAATAAAAATTTATTTACTATTTTCATGTATTAGTAGTTTAATATTGTCATAGAGATAGGTCAATTTACCTCTCTTATATTCTTGGTAGATATCCATTAAGTGCAGATAAATAAACAAATTAGGGAAGAAAGGGGAGAGCTCGGCTGTCTTTCATTGATCTTTACTTGGAAAGTTGCTAAAATACCAATTGGACATACTTTTTCAGGTGCGAGCTTTCAGTAATAGTTCACACTGTTATATAGTGATATGATTTGTGGCGAGTTTATTTTGAAGGTTGTAAAAAATATGAGAAATTATCTTGATTAAATATAAAAGCGTTCTGAATATGTTTAATACTAAAAAATTACAAGAAGCTCAAAATAAAGAAAATCGGCTTTATTTAATCTAAGATATTTTTACAAAAAAATACTATATTTAGTTTTTTGTTACGCTAAGTATATTTACTGTTGATATTTATTAATATCAGGGAGTAAATATGTAGAGAGATGTTAAGAGAAAATGCACAAGAGGATGATTGGTTAAATAGAGAGAAACAAAAATTGATCAAACTCACACCGGTGATTACGAGGACCAAAAGCCAGTCTCATCTTTTCATACTTTCTTAAGATGAGGGAATTGGGTTTTGACCCCAGCTCACAGACAAGTAAGAAATAAACTCTCGACCTTACGGGGGTTTTTGCTGCGCTCCTTTTACCAGATTGAGTCCTTCAACACTGGGTTACACTAGTGTCACTGCTGGGTGATAATAGGACTAACTGCAGTGATCCTAGTGTTGAAGGACTCAAGCTGCCAAAAGGAAAGCAACAATTTAACTGGAGGTTGAGTATTTGGGTATATTAGTTGTCTGTGCCTAGGCGGATGTATTTTGGTGCCTTATCTAACATTGTTTTCTTATTTTACTTCACAAAACATCTTATACACTTTCTTTAAATTCTACTTTTTTCGTATCTATCTGTCAATGTAACGTAGTCAACATACAGAGAAAAACATAAAAATCCCTGAGTCACGGAAAGCAGTGTTTTGGTCTGGAATTTAATCAAGATTAACAAAAAATCGTGGAATTTAAATACTTGATTTAAAAAAAAACCAATAACTTCACCCCTAAACACTTAAACCAAATTGAGAGATTTTATTTTATGATTACACAATGCAATACTTGGTGTTTGTTCTAATGCTACATTTACACAGTACCAGAAATAATACTTAACACATGTAGTACTGAAAAAACTAGTAAAATGGGGACGATTAAAGCTGCTAGAATTTATTTAAATAAAATGTTAATCAATGTGGTATTTGATCATTGTAACAAATGGAAAAATCATCATTTCCGAGGTTTACTTGCAAAAAATTTTGTTTGAAAAAGCCTAGAAAAGCCATGGAATTTTATAACTAGGCTAATGATTTGTAAATACATTGTGTAAATATGCGGCCAATTTGAATGAGTTGTAGGATGGGAAGTTTGTAAATAATCTACCCTCACTACACTACACTGAGGTAGATACCGACCTCTGGGCTACATTTGGGAGTGTAAACCCATTCAACAACCCTGCAGGCAATTAAAAATTATAACCTATAGGCCTAATTAATTCTAATTTAGGTGATTTGGTTACATCCCTTGAACTTAACCATTCCTATTGTAAAGTATTAAAAATATTATCATTTGGATTTTTTAAATGAAATGTGCAGCAATGAATATATGCACTTATAAAAATTAGACAATATAGGTCTTACTCTTTATATATAAAGTTTGTGAATTTATTTAACGTGGATTGACTTGGTTTTAACCATTAACTTATTATGTTCCACATCTAACAACTTGCTCAAGCTATCTGCATTTGAGTATCTATCAACAAGGAAGGTAGATTTCAGCGGTAGGGTATTAGCATTTGCAGAAAACGATATTATTTCAAATAGTCACACTTAGTATATACAGCTGGGATTTGATCTCTGACCTTGCTATCGATGGTGCAGACAAGATTAAGCTGACTCCTTTGTTAGTGTGATCAATGATATGGTAAATTGAATATTTAGGCTCACCATATGAGGTTTTTTTTTACCTCCTTAACCATTATTAGAATCAAATGTTACAATTATTTACTTCACATTTGCAGTTACCATGTTATATGTAAAGTGATATTTTAGTAGTGCACATAAATTCCAAACGTTTAGTTACTAAATGAAAATACCTATACATGTTTACTCAGAGATAGCTGTTGTTATTGTGAGGTAGCATTGTGACGTCCCCCATTCAGATCATTCCTCTTTTTAATACGGCAGGAATGATAACATATATTTTCTACGCGTTTAATAAATTTGGATGAATGTTAGATGATCATAATTTTTCCGTCACTGCACCTCACTATAGGTAAATAAATATTTTCATCACAACACTATATATTGTTTAAATATACAAGTTATTTTCATGAATAAAATATTATTTATGGTTTTAATGTTATTCGTGTGATCAGTATGGTACTATTTTATAAGTTGCGCATCGGGTAGCACGTCAAGGTAAGCTACTTTCAGGATAAACAGAGTGTAAATACATACATACAGACAACTACATAGACCGAACTTTTTTTTTTTAATAAACAAGAAATTCTATCAAATAAAAATTGTACAGACCTGTGCAGTAATTCTTTTAGAAAATACTAGTAGTTTGACCCGTTCTTCGCACGGGTAAGCCGCCAAACTATATCACATTAAGAAGTTCAACATCCAGCTGCCATAATTTTGATAAGTCCTCCTTGTACAATCCTGAGCTAATTATGGCACTCAAAAACTAATTATGGCAATGAATATTTTTTTTAAATATAAAAAATTAAATATTATTTAGTTTACAAGTTGAGTGCACAAACGAATGCAATTCATCGACAATGTAATATTTACCTAAGCATGATCATAATATATTAGTGAAATGAAGTGATATACATTTTTACAGAAACGTTTTGGGGAAAAAATAACATCACCTATCACCAAAGAGCATAAGTTAAATAGTAAACTTTGTTACAAAAATGTATTAAATATTGAGAATCATGATTTCCTAACGAAAATAATGGTCCTCGAGCATGGTGATTACACATAGTTAAAACAGGGAAAACCTTCGAAATTCAGGGAGGTTTTGAAGTCAGGGAAAACAGAGTAATGTCAGGGAGTTTAGTAAAAATAAGGAAAAGTCAGGTAATTTAAATACTTGACACTTAACAGAAACAAAAATGAGAGAGTTGGTTTCTTGATATCAACAAAATGCATTGCCTAGATATGTTATTTTAACCTAAGATTACTGTAAAGTGTTTGTTTTATAGCGTATTTACACAGTGACAAAATTAATACCTAAAATATTAAATACTTCAAAATTAACTTATAATAATATTTATTTTTAGTAGCCACTGGGATTGCTTACGAAAATATATAATCATTACAATAAGGAAAAGAATGTCTGTTTCCCGAGAAAAATTGTAAAAAGGTTAAGCTGGGAATTTTTGTAAATTGTAAATGTCTGTAAAACATGGAAAAGTCAGAGCATATATAATTAAAGTTGTGTAGCCACACTTTGGAGCTATGTCACCAGAATTTGTTTATTTTAATTTTTTCGTCACTTATAAATAGGCGCTAATCTACCCTCCGATTTTTAGTTATGTATTCGCAATAATAATGATATTATATCAAGTTTTTGTATTCGTTTGTTTTTTGACATTTTTCGTTTATCTTTACAAAGTGAAGTTTTCCACTATTTCGGGAAGGTTATTTTTATTGATTTAGGTCATTTTTAGGTCTCCTCCCCATTTATCAAAAAGTATTTTATAAATTCTAAACTCTCCGACTGCTATGGTTATATGGGGTGGTCCTTTTACCAGGTTGGAAAATTTCAATTTTCTTCCATAATGAAAAGTATTTTTTTCTATATCGCTTTGGAAAACTTAAATTTACTTCCACCCTCCCTTTTCTCAGTTTCCACCCACCAAATTTGAAATTTTGAGATTGATTTGTTTACTTTATGTGGTTATTTTAGGTTCCTACTAAAATTCAACTAAAATCTTCTATTTCCCGATTTTAAATTTTTAAATTCCCTTAAGTTCAGAAGTAATTCGGCTCTCCGGGAAGGTCTTTTAACTTAAAAGCCAAATTTTAATTTTCTACTTCCCAAAAAAATGTGATTTATACTTGCTTTGACAATTTTAAGGTGACCCACCTTACCCATTTTTCATTTCTTCATTTTGAAATTTAAGAATTCAGACAGGTATACAATATGTGGCGGTCCTTATACCCGCCTGATAAATGTCAGTCGTCTACTACACTGAGAATTAGTTTATCCATACAATTTTAAACTGTTGACCACCGCTGCCACTCCCTACTCTGATTTATTTAGCTCCCACTTATACATTTCAAATTTTAAGACTGATTTAGCTATCTAAAAATGTACTGTACGTCTACCTGCCTGCCAAGTTTAATTTTTCTTCCACACATGATGTTTTTTACATCCCCTCCCTACCTTATTTCATGGAATCTCATTTTAAAGTTTTAAAATTTACACACTTTTATGTATATTTGGAGTGGTGTCTTCATCAGCCTGCACAGAATCGGTTTTGTAACCCATTGAGAAGTAATTGTTTCTAATAGTTTTGTAAATTTTGAAACCCCCAACCCCTCTTTAACTAACTCACTATGATAAGTTTCAATTTATAAGATTCATTCGGTTATTTAGAGTTTTCTCTCTACTTGTCAGAATTTCCCAACTCATCTCAAGGTGTTTTTTTTTAGCTATATTAACCCCCAACCCGATTTCCCAGAATTCCATCTTAAAATTTAAAATTTCCATATTTTTATGTTTATTTGAAGTGGTCCATATACCCGCTAACGAATTTCAGTTCTCTACCACACAGAAAAGTAGTTGAATCTATTAGTTTTGTATATGTGTTTTCCCTCTTACCTCTACCCCGGCCAATTTTGCTTGCAAATCTAAAATTTAAAGATTTATTTGTTCATTTGGCTATCTTAAGGTATACTCATACTTGCTTGCCAAATTTAAATTTTATATCACACCTAAATGTTTATTTTTAATGTTATACCTCTGTTCCCCTATTTACTGGGGCCTCATTTACAATTTAAAATATTTTGACATATGCCCTTTACTTTCCTTAAAAATTTAAATTTTCCACCACACTAAAAACAAGTTGTTTCTATTAGTTTTTGGAAAATGTATACTCCCACACCAATTTTTCTTACTACAGTATAGAAATTACAATTTTTAAGACTTATTTGACGATCGTTTATCTAGAGCTATACCTCTTCTTAATTGCCAAATTTAAATTTTCTACCATATCTAAAAGGTTTTTTCCTATTAAAGTTCCATACTCTACTTCCCAGGGCCTCACTTGAAAATTGTAATCTTTCAGATTTAAATAATTATTTGGAGTGGTTCCTTTAGATGCCTAACAAATTTCAATTTTATACCGCACTGATAAGTATTTACTTATATTAGTTTAGGAAGTTTTGAATGCCTCACCTTCTTTTCTCTAACGCACCTCGGGAGCCATCGCGTGAGTGCCGTAAACAAATTAATGTCATGTTCGTATTCTGTGACTCGAACAACTCGAACAACTCGATTTATTTGCACATATCGTCAAGATTGGACAGAATTTTTTATACTCAGTTTTGAATTCGGGACCACATAAAACGTAAAGATCCAATATAATCTTGAGGGCAAAAATTTACTATCACAATAGTTTCTCCATACAAGAGAGGTAAAAAAAGATAATTTAATTTATTTATGTGAAAAGGTAAACAGTCTTCAAAACAAATGAAAGGCAAGTAAATATATTCAGGTAAAATATTTGGTTCACTTTGCACTAGCTTAAAGCATAGGTCCCCAACCTTTTTGTACCTTAGACTTTAGAGCACATTCAAAACTAACTATAGTTTGGCGGGCACACATTACTTTTTTAAGGCAAATTTATTAACTTCCGCCTGGCTTAGAGGTCAGCTTCAACGCTATACACACGGCCGGTCAACTGCTATGTTAAGTTTCCAGCAGTGATTGTGACGTTACATGTGGTTATGGGTATCACTCAAGGCCGTAGCCATGGGGGGAGGGAGGGGGAGTGGTAATGGGGGGTGTTCAACCCCCTCCAAGTTGACAAAAAATAAATTTAAAAAATACTGCTTTATTTACGGTTTTAACAAGACTTAAATAAAAACACAAGGAACTATTTAACTACTCAACACCAATTTGGTGTTTGGGTACATTTTAAAAATAAATATTTATTCTGTGTTTATTCAGGCAACAAAGCTGGGTAGACCCATGTCAAGATATTTACAAAGTAAATAGGAAGTATTAGCATAGTATTAATGAGCGCGAAGAGAATGATGGAAGAGGGTGGGTCTTTTAAATTAGGAAAAAAGCAAAATAATTCAGCTTGTAATTATTAGAAAGGTAGTTCCGAGTACACTTTGTAAATGAGCTGGCAGAGAAAGAAGAATGATAGGGAGGGATTGGAAACAGCAAACAGCATTGAGAACAGCATACCTGGAGATAAACACAAACTTGATTTTTGTCGGGAAAGTAACAGATTAAAATTACTCGTCAAGAACATTTCAGCTGCGGTCAAAATGGGGCGGGCAGATGCTAAAGATTCGGCGGGCGCCATGGTGCCCGCGGGCATAGGTTTGGGAGCCCATGTCCTAGAGTGTCAGAGAGTTTTCAGAACAATAAATACCTAGCCGCCCGTTATAGCTTTCCTTCACACATAAATATAATTTCAAATCTCATTCATAGGTAAACCTCTCTAATAAGATGAGTACGCAGAGGTGCTGCCGATTGAGCTGAGATGTCGGAGTTTTAAGAGTTGTATTTTCTGAAATCATTACCCAATCATGTATAACAAGTTTTATTTAATATAAACTTTGTAGTGTGCCACACAGATACAATAATTTGTTTTTTGGTTTTCCATCGCTCTGTTTCAACCTGTGGTTAGGGAAAAATGGTAATCTCTAAACCACTTAACGCTGTTGAGGAACTCTAATGTCTGCATGGTGTTACATAGGGGGAGGGGGATACATTACAGTGCTACGTAATACAGACCTTATACTTAAATTTTTATGTTGAAAAAATATGGTTGTTCATATTAAATATACGGCACATAACACTTGGGCCACAGACCCCTTATCCCAAAAGTCCATAGATTGGTTGGGCTACGATCACTAACCAGAAGGATATTTTTAAGCACCGAGTCCTACTAACCATTTGGTCTACACACTTAACTACTAATTACGCTAATTTATTTTGAATGGGGAAGGTTGAATTTATGGGAAGTTAGCCCGCATTTGCGTGGAGGGATAGTTGAAAACCATTTGGGAAAAGCCACCCCCAGTTCACCCAACCAATATTAGGACCTCGATCTCCCTGTCCTCAGCAGTTTAGCTCAACACAAAACTAGCGCATTAGCCAACTACGCCACCGAGGTGGGTAGGAGGATTATCGCCATAGCTTAGTTGGGCTACGTTCACTGGCCAGGAGGATTTTAATAGTTAATATACCTACGGGTAGATATGAATTCAGTATCATAAATCATTTTTACTTGTATTAGGTTAGGCTTGTTAAAGTTAGGTCAGGTTAAGTTAGGTTAGGCTAGGCTAGTTTAGTTTAGCATTTTGTTGTGTCTTACTATCCATCATTTGATGTTTTTCACTCAGCTTGAGAAATCATTCACAACAATTCTAAAGTGGGTGCCACAACAGCCGTGGCCAAGTTAGTACACCAGTACGCCTTGCTTACTTTTCCCAAACCGGAAATCGTGGTCCAACTGTAATGTGGGATTAATTATAGGTACCCTTTTAAAAGCAGGTCAAAACAAGATAAACTGCAACACGTCCTAAATCTGATTCCCTCTTTTAGTGTCAAAAAAGATTTCCAATGAAATAATGAAATTCACCCTTTGTGTGAAAAGTTACGTGACACAGGCTTGGTTAGGGGGGGGGGGGGGCAAAAAGG
>CABEEJ010001032.1:118730-166858 GCA_901482245.1 Timema douglasi | reverse complement strand
AGGGGGCTATAAGCTAAATATTTACTTGGTTTTATACAGGTGGGAAGAGGATAAACAAAGGCAAGAAAAAATATTTACGTTGTTTATGGATGACTCCTTATGTTAGGCTATGTTAAGGACCGGGACTAGCAAAACGCAACCTATGTGCTGGCGTAACCGACCGCGGGTACCCTTACGCTAAATATCGACAGATATGCCTACACTTGTGGAATACTACAGCCAGCTAATGATTGCGTTCTTTTCATATTTGTCAGAAAACAAGAGCTCATCTTTTAGCAACAATCAAACATACTTTATTTAAAACTTTCGCATTTATGAATTATTATTATTAATACCGTGCTAACTTGTATCCTGACGATCAGCTGTAAGAAATAAGTAATTACAAGTGAATCACCAGAACCAAGCTAAAGAAAGAAAACTAACATTAAAAAAGTAGTTTCAACGTGACAATCTGAATACTCCGGCTGTACGCGTTGCATTAGGAGGGCGAGAGGGCGAAGGAAAGGGCTTATAGACGTCCCCTGTTAACAGCTCCAACCTGCGCGACGTAGTAAAGCTCTCACNCCCCCGCCCCCTCTTACACTCACTCGCACACACTGGGGTGGCGGGGGTACCCAGACCGAGGTTTACGACTCCCCGATGACCTTCGTTTCGCCGTGGAGCTCCCGGGGAGGAAATGCGACTTAACTACGATTTTTATTTCACTCTATATTTAATTGATAATATTTTCTTTTTATGTCCCCAAGTTTTTCTACCCATCAGGGCTATACACGTTTGACTATGTTAACGGGGTGAGATTGCGATATAATTCATAAGAAATGTATTCACATTTGCGTGGAAGAATTGTGGGAAACTATTTAGGAAAAGTAGCCTTCAATACACCCGGTTGGAATTCGAGCTCCGACTTCCCCCATCACCGGAAAAATAAGCTATATGAGCTTGAAATTAGGACAGTGATTATAAAACTCATTAGAATGCTAACAGTTTCTTAGATGCATAGAAATTAACAATCAGGGAGTGAACTGTTGTAATTCGAACGAGCTTCATAGTCTTGGCCATTAAAGAAGGGAGTGAACTGTTGTCATTCGAACGAGCTTTATAGTCTCGACCGTTAAGGTGCGGTCGCATAACTACTAATACACAGTAAAAATGATTGATTTGCGACCGAAATTCCAGATGAACCAATGATGATTTTTTTAAAATTTATTATGACTGTATGGACACTTTTCTAAATTGATATTTAATTATATATATATTTTTTGTGCTTATATTTTAAAAAGTAGCTCAAAAAATGCATTTTTGAAAATAGTTGGATAAAATAAAAATCTTAAGTTTTGTGTGTAATTTACAAATATAATATATTTAATCAAGTAAACCTATTCCCTCGGGTAGAAATCGGTAATTAGGTACATAAATGTAGGTTTATTACAAGATAAGGGTGGAAACCCTCACCACACCTACTCGAGCCAAGAGTAAGGTGAAGTTTCTCTGTAGAACCCGAGACTCAGCAGGCAGTAATCCTATTGTTCGCTTGACAGGACAACACTAACGGCCTTGAAACTTGTCCAGAGGACTAGTTAGAATATTTCAGATGCATTTTTTTTCTGAGTATTAAAAAAAAATCTTTGCAAGCTAGAAATTGAACCTACATCAATATTATTTCATAAATATATCATTTAAAATATTTTTTTTCAATGGGGATTTTTAACGTGTAATTTATGAAAACAAGCATTGTATCCGCACATGACTTAAAAACTAGCTTTAAGCTATGACACATATAACAGTTTACTAAAGTTAAATTAACGACTTTACCTGGTATCGAAACCGGGACCCTTAGCATAGTAAGAACAAGTGCTATTGACATAGCTAAAGTGTCGATTAAAATATGGAGAGAAATGTACTACGTTGAATATGATAAAAAATAAATGTTAAAAAATAATATATCGATAAAAGCATAGCTGTGGTAACATAATTTTCATTACCAAAATTGGATTAAATTGGAATGTTTCGCAAGTTGACGCACCTTATGATGACTCTCGACACACAAAGTATTAAATTATTTTTTGTATTGAAGATCAAATATTTTTCTAGAAAAACAAAATTAATGTTATGCTTCTATAGTAATTCACTTGTTGGGGTCAGAGTAGCCTTTCGAATTGTTCGCAAACTATATGCTATTCGTCAAGTAGACCAGGGTTGGACTGGGCCTCCAAAAGGGCGTGAAACTTGTATTTTTAGAGGACGTAAAATATTTTGAAGAGGCCAAAAAATGTCACCTATTTACTGTAAAATAACTATACGAGTGCTGGTAGAATTCAATAATATTCATCGATGATAAAAATATTGGTAGTTCCAACAAGGACTTTCAAAATAATATATTTGTTTTTGTTTTCCCCATGTTTCTCAAAGCATTGTTTAATATTGTGAATGGCCTAGTTTGTGTTCAATAAATATAATATAAATTCATGGACTAGGTGAATTTTATTTCACAATAATGAAAAAAATCAAGCATTTAAGGAACAAATTGTACTAGATATTATGCTATATCCTTGGAAAGGATCCTCGGACTATTTGGATACAGCCTGTTTCAACAACATCCGTCCTGAGCAAACTGGGTTCGTCTCGGAAAAAAGGAAGTGTATACATCACACACCCAATCACCTCAACTAAACCTGACTTGAATCAGCGCTGAATACAAGTCCCTTCAAAGCAACACATTACCAAATAAATTTGATTTTCACGCCAAGGACAATCTTTTAAAATTATTAAATGAATTCAACTTTACATATTCAGATACTGAGATCGTAACACAACTCCCCCCCCTCCCTGGAATAAGTTTTGATCACAACGTTCTCTTTCTGACCCTTTTTTATTTCTAATTTCTCTAATTAGCTTACTGTGACTAGTAATATTAAATTGACATCAGACGTATTATTATGTTATGAATAGGATCTCTTTATCCTTCTTTCATTGATATAATTATTATTATATTCACATCACCCAACGAAAATACCGTTTACTTGTCGTATGGACAAAAATAAATGTGTGGTAGTCGAAAGTTTAGAAAAATATGATGAATTTTGGAAAATTAATATGGAATCAAAATTAACTAGATTTTATTAAAATTGCACATTTACAGAGCCAATAGATCCTAAGCACACTCGAGCAATGAAAATAAGAAATCCAGAATATATTTTGAATGCACAAACCACTAAAACAATGTAGCCAAATATTTTGGATACAAAGTAATTATATAGATTTTTATTCTTTATTTTGGAAACTGTCACTAAAATACCATTATTGATTAAAAATGCATTATATTGTAATATATTGAAAAAATGTGTCTTATTGTAATGGCTAATAGATATTTATGTATAGTAATATGTTCATGAAGTAAAAGTCACAACTCCAAATTGTTCACAGTAGAAGTTGACTGTTTTATTTATGTTCCTTAGCTTGTTAGAACTAATTGCAGAGGCAACGGCACATAAAACAAGAGTTAGTAAGTTCTGACTCGAGTTGAGACTTTCACAAATAGGTCCATTTTTTTGGTCACAGAAATTAATCTATTCATTTGGAAGAACTGGACTCTAATGTATTCCATAACACGATGTAGTCCACGAGCCAAACTTGTAAGATGGATCATATCAGGATATAACAACTTCAAAGCACTTGCGATTTTCATTATATACGTCGTGGCATCCAAATTAACACCAGGGCCTTCTCTACTTTAAATTCATCATTCACGAATCTTGCAACATGATACGTATGTTCCAGCACTTCTCAGTAAATCAAAGATGGTTTGGAAATATCCTTAGGATCTATCTTACCTACCACAAGGTTCACAACAAAATTATCCCTAACAACCGTGATTTCATCCACAGTGACCCATATGAAGGAATCTCCCATGTAGTTTATTATCCTATCCATTGTTTCTTCATAATATATATGCAGATAATTCTTTCTGGGTATTGATTGATCAGGAATTTGTCACTTTCATTAGTGTCACAAAAAGGATGCAAATGCAGGCCCTTGGAATATAAAACATGGGGTTTTTGCAGTGATCGTTGCACTACACAAGTCCTTAAAGAATTTGTTTCTTTAACTGGAAGGAAGGCACCTGCATCTTTTTTTTTAAAGGATTCTTCGAATAACTCAGATTTTTTTTTTTCGTACGAAGTGTGCCCCGCATATGTTGCTCCAATTGTGATTTTAATGGAACGTCCAATATTTTTGTTGCAAGTTTGACACATTACAACTTTACCGTCGGCTTTGAAGGAGTCGTTAATCCCAGCCCATTATTTTAATTTTGTATTCAGCAAGACTCACCTGGTGTAATGGTGAACAAAATAAAATATCTTATGGTAGCTTATAGTTAGACTTTCACTTTCAACCGCTCATGTGAAACTAAAATCACTTGAAGATATTACAAGATAAGGATTTATGTCATTGGGACTAGGATGTTTGAAAATTACTTATCTGTTTGCAAAATTCTTTAAAAAATGCATCAAAAGGTTTATTGTGAGGAGAGAAGGCCTGTACTTAGTGGGTAAACACTTGACTACCCGAGTTGGATTTTACCCTTTTCAATAGTTAATTGAAAAATTCCTTTAAGCTGATTCGTGCAAGCCAAACCAAATCGAACAATGTTTGAAAATTCAACAAATTAGCAAAAATTATTACTAAAAAATATATATTAAATAATCACAAAGTAGGTAGCTTTATGTAAAATCACTTGACATATATAAAAATGTCAAAATATGTGAAAATATAATTGTTCTTCATTTTGGAACAACTCACTAAGTCATTTTTTGTAATTTGAACTAACAATGAAATATTATGTTATCCTCACCAAGTCAACAAAAACATTTTATTGACAAAAGAAACTCACTATTTTGTGTCAACTGACTTAGTGAGTTTTCCTTAGCATTGTTTTGGTCAAACATTTAAAGAATGATAAAAAAAATCTTACTAACTACACAGTTGGTTAGTTAAATCTACCCTCTAAAAACTTGCTCATTTGACATTATCAATGACAACAATAGTTAGGAAATAATATTTTCTTACTTTTTAGGCTATTTTGTTTGTTTTATTTCTCATATAGACATAATTGAGCATACATTTACGGAGCGTGGCCACTCATACATGGAGGTGGTCAGGTGACTCAGTTCATAGTGCAATAGAAAACGCCAAAAAGTATGTTCCATTATATTCACTTCTTGATTGTCTGACAATTTTTAGAACAGCGAGATCAATGAGGAACATAAACAAAAAGATTGGACCATTATCAAGTCAAGGAATTGAATTCACCTATTATTTATATCTAAAGAACCTGGCATCAAATAATGTTAGGAATAATACTGTTGATAGTGCTGGTAATAAAGTTTGTTGGTTAGAGGTAAAAAGTTTCGTTTCTCAAAAGACTGCCCAAATATAATAAAATACAGGTATAATTACTTTGGACAATATCAGTAAATTGATGTAAGGAAACGTGGCAGAAATCAACTAGATACTTAATGCATTGTGCAAAGTCTTTATAAAATAAAATTTCATATACGCAAGAAGAAGAAACCAGACCTATTATCTGTGCCGAAAGAAAGTGATTCCAGAAACATACCATGCTTGGTATAGTTCCATCCCAGATTGCAAAATGAATGAGAGGGTCCCAGAACCAGGGATTCTAGATTCTGAAAATGAAGAAGATGCTTGGATAAGTTTAGCCTTTAAACATACACTTTGTAACCTCACTCTATTATTTATGTATTTTCAATGTAATTTTTTAAATCTATTTAAGTTTTAATCGTAAGTCAAATTAATTTTCTTTCCTATTTTGACATTTAAAATAGTAGGCAATATGCCATGTACCATTACAGAGTGTTTTTTAAAGTGATTAATTAATTTAGTACTATTTATTTTCTAATTGAACACTGTCAAAATACATTTTATTTTTGAAATTCAACAAACAGATTTTATTTAGTAAACATGAGAAAAATTGTGTTCCTTTTGTTGGTTTTCTAATTGTAATGCCATTTATTTGACATTTGAATAATTAAATATTAAAATGTATTTTTAAGTTGACATAATTTGTTAAAATCAGTAATAAATCTTGAGCAATGATTCAAGACCTTTAAAATCAAATGTATTTGAATGATTAAAATAAATAGTTTAACCAGTAGTTATCATGATTCTAAAATAATGACTGTCAATCAATAAACATTCTATAATACATATTTATAAACAGGTAACTTTCACTAAGTCAACTTTTAATAGTATATTTTCTTATCAGTGAAAGTTCACTAAGTCAAGTGAAAGAAATTAATAAGTTAAATTTAATTAATACAATATATTATGAAAAAAATGTTGATAATGTTTTAAAGTATGTTCTTAATATTATGAAAAAAAAATATTTAATTTGGATTTATGAGTCGAAAGAAAAAACTAAAAATTGCATTTCTCACAGATTAAGAATTTTAACTTAATGAGTTTCTCCACCAAGCCCACGATATAGCGATTCGTTGAGATTTCTATTTTCCGAACATCTAAATGGCGAAGAATAAAATATGTATTTACATATAAATCCCAACTCTAGTAATGACTTCCAGAATTTTATAGCTTTACACTTTTCCTACAGTAAAACTACTAAAACTGTATTTTATTCTAATGACTAAAGATATTTATATATAATTGTGATATTGTGATATGCTCCTATGATCTAGTGCAATAAGAAACAAAGGCGTTATTCAACTGCAACTAGAGCGTGCCTCTCCAAAATGTGTTCAAAAATAACGCTTTCTTATAAAAGCTATAATAAAATGTGTTTTTTTTTTTACACAATGTGGGAATACATAACCCAAGTCCAAAGCTAGAATAAAAACTTTTAAATCAGTCAAAGAAGTGTCTAATGTAAAAAAAAAACCTTCTTCCATTGGTAGTTCAGGAAGTGGAGGGCAGCTACCCCCTTAAAAAGTCTCTTTCCAACCAAATACTCTCCCACATTAAAAAATTAAATCATACCTACGTGCTTGGCTCACACCGTTTTGAGAGTAGTATGTACTTTTATTAGATGATGAATAAATCACTAGAGGCTATTCCTTTTATTTTTACGCATTTATTTAAACTCTAGAATCGTTGGTTCCCGAACTTGTTGAATGGCGTATCACCCAAACAATTTCCGTATTTTGGAGTGCCACCAAGATCATGCTGAATATTTAATATTTAGGTACATTTTAATGGCGCCCAGCAATATGACACAACACTATTTATAGATTAACTGTTTTTATTTATCATTATTTAACATATCTACTCAATCAATACGGATAATAGGGCACAGGTATCAAAAAAATTTATAAAAAAAACACTCATATTTACCCCTCCAACAAGTGTTTGAATCTCTTTTCCTTTTGGTTTGACTTGGTCGTAATATATTTTATGGTATTTGATGAGACATTATCTTTTTATAACTTTAATTTGCTTATTTGTTTGGCTTCTCACGGGGTACTAACTGGAATAATTGTAAGTACCACTGGTAGTACGCGTACCACGGTTTTGGAATCGCTGCTCTAGATAATTGTGCCGAATACTTAGCGCGTCCTCTTACTAAGCTAATTGTTTAATTCCCGTTGGGGGACTAATATTTATCATATTTTGATTAATTTGTAGCCTCGAGGTAGAACGTGCATGAATAACTTTCCAATTGATTTTAAAAATCGAGTGTGTATAACCCGAACGGGTAGTAATACGTGGTGCTAATAATAATAATAAGAATCTAGAGAATCATTATATTATATAATTAGTCATATTTTTTAAAAAAACAACATAGCAATAGGCATAAAATAATTATGTTTTCATTAAACGCAGATTTAAAACTTTTACAATTTACTGGGGGGAAAAAGCAGTTTTCTAAGTAGTGTATACTAGAAACTGGAAATTCCACATGGCATTATCCATGATTCTTAAAAATTTTGTTAAAAATAGGCTAACTAAGAAGCTAATTATAGATTAAAAAATCTGGCTTTGGGGTGCATTCGGACCCCCTTCCGTCCACCTATGTTTTGATGTACCGAGAGATGAGTTCCTTTGACACTTTAGAGTTGAAGAATAAAACTAACGTAGTAAAATACTATCCAAGTGCCAAATTACTAGAGGAAGGAAAAAAAAGACCAAATAAATGTCACAACTCATCACTCAGGTAGTAAGACGCGGTGCTAAAATAAAAATAATAAAAAACACTTAAGGGTGAGTCATTAGACGGAGACCGGGCTAGCCCAATCCTTCCTTGGTCGGCTAGACTGTGTTATTGGTAAGTACAGTAAAAACAAGACGTTTCAGGAAATGGACATAACAAATTTACGTTTGCATTGATCAACGCGGTGTTGATAATAAAATAAAAGAGTAGAGCTAGACTAATAAACCAAACAAATTTGAAATAACTACATTAAGTACTACAAAATTATATAATATCAAAGTATCGGGGTATAAAACGAAAAGAACTTTGTATAAGATCAAAAATTATAATATTTTACAACTATTAAATAGCTAATAAGTTAAAAACTTATTTTATTTAAAATATTGTAAGTAGTTTATTGCATATATTTCATACGCATGTCTACAGTAGCCCCATGGCTTCTTTGGTGCTGACTGACAGCTCACAGCTGACAGCTCAAAGCTTTGAAAATTTACCAGATAAAATTATGTATCCATACGCCGAACCATATGATCTGTAAAACATGTGTTTAGCAGATGTCACTTCTGATGGTCAAAATTTTAGGTATATACCTAAATGTTGACTGTCGGAAGTCAGCTGTGAGCTGTCAGTCAGCACCAAAGAAGCCATGGGGCTACTGTAGCTGGAGTACATTTAATTCCCATAAATTAACTACTTTACCTTAAAATTAGAGCGTAAAATTGATAAAATAGTAACTTTGACTACTTATAACTCGAGAACTTTAATGAATTGAAATCATTGAATCAATATTCATAGCTTATATTTATACACTTATTGAAATAAGGTAATAAAATTTTGATGGTCGAATGACCTTAAAGCAGAAATGAACTGTTGGCATTTGAATATGCTTCTTTGTATCAGTCTTTAGTCTTTGCGTCAGTCAATGTGATTTCAATTAACTTAAACCTAGAACAGGCACAATACCCGGTCTCCCAGTTATTAACTCATCACTGGGAAAAGGGAAGTGCCCATTTTATTAACGACAAATTCTTGGACCTTACTGGGAATCGATCCTGGGGGTCCTTGGTCCAGTAATCAGATGCACTACCGACTGAGCTAAGGTGTAGTTTTCGTAAACAATACTTTTATTATGTTCTATCAGGCAAGAGTGATCATGAGCTTGGTTTCAAACTCTAGAAGACACCGTATTTATTCCAGGTGTTGCCTAAAGTATATTTATATTTGTTATTGAAGTATATGAGTTAATATCAACTAATCAGAAGAAATATGATCTCATATGTGTTCGTTTGGAGCTATCAGCTAAGTGCATAAATTGATCTCACAACAGATTCTTCCAGGTGACCATGGACGGAAGCAGGTCACAGACTCATGACATTAAGGTGGGGGTTCCCCAGGGATCAACCCTCATATCTCAACTTTACAGTATCTACATTGACGACAAACCAATAGACGGTATGGTCAAAGGAAGACAGATTATATTATGCTCTACGCTGCTGACAAAAACATATTCCTAGTATATCTAACCATGCAAAGATATTTAATTATACTACAGCCCTGGCTAACCATCTGGAGGATAAAGGTGACTCCTACCAAACGTGCAGGGTGAGTCATAACCAGTAGACGTCAGCCACCACCCGCCTATTCACTCTCTTAGACTAAGAAATCCCAATTAAACAAGATGTTAAATACGTGTGTGTCACTATTAACATGAGACTGACCTTGACAAATCACATTGGCATTACTAACGCAAAGGCAAGTGCCAGTTTCTGTCAACTTTACTCATTATTCAAAGGTAGGCAACTTAGTATACACACAAAAGTCCTGTACAGAGCATTCGTACAACCCGTCATACTTTACAACTATATATAAAGAAGTTACACCTCCAAATCCAACTTGGAAAAACTACAAGTGACACAAAACAAAACACTAGAACGATGAAATGACCAAACTGGGGACGAGAACCACAGACTTGCATGCCGTGGCCAACTGTAGACCCCTTCACGAACTATACCGAGAATGGAACAGAAGATTATATGACAAGATTGTACACCACGCAAACGACATAGATCGAGCACAAGGATAGTACGACTATGCTACAGTCTATTATTTAATCATCAAATTAAGAAAAAGTAAATATATATATATATAAATCAAAAACCTAAGGAAGATTTAAAAAAAATGCTGGTTGAGAATCCTAGAATAAATATTTATATATATATATATATATATGTATATATATATGGTATGTAAAATATCCTTTCAATACTTCATCCACGGAGAATCACGCGCTTTTCAGAAATAATGTCAAAGGATATCACAATTAAAACTTATTTTTTATTTCAAAAGTGAACTCCGCAGTATTTACCAAAAAAGTAAGTAACGAACGTCAGCTTCTTCTACCCAATAGGAAGCTAGCCTTCATAACACCTGTCGCCAGGACTCTTTCGATTTGTTGGTTCTGACATTGGTCACTAGCGGTCCAAGGGGTAAGCGGTAGGTCATATCTAAGCCGCTTGTGCATATGAATACCCACAGTGTTGGGGATATAAAATCTAGAGAATGCCAATACAAATTGACAGTGCTGGTAGCATAGTATAGCAGTAGCAGTAATTCACAGTGCCACTAACTGAAATCTGTAGTTCAACTAAGCAGTATCATATAAATTTATATCTTCAGTGCCGAAGATAAATAACTTTAATAAATCGTGTACAACATTAAAGGTCTTATTTATTCAGTTAAAATATCATACATAATTCCGTATCAATATAATTGGCGCTCGATCACGGGACTATAAATACAAATTATCTCACAATACCGAAATACCGTACCGTTTTAATTAGTGCTCGATCACGGGGCAATTATCAGCTGATCAAACGGTATCACTTCAATCGGTGCCCATCGCCGATCCGTAATGTATTAATCGACGCCCAACGTGGAGCGATTAAATCAATATCTCTATAACAACCTTAAACACCACCAGATGCCTGTGGGATAGCCGACTAGGTTTTTTGCGAGTCAGAGGTTAATACTGGCACTGGGGTCGGTCCCAGAGGGTGAATGGACAGATTATATATCACCTCCCATCCTGGACATAGACCAAACATTGACCGTCACAAATCACCCACAATGCACCATCATACTCAACCCGAGACCAATCGCTATCACTCACATTCGACAGTTATCTACCAACTACACTAATGCACGAGTGTAATTTTCTTACAGCCTCATTTAATCTTTATCACTTCATATATTTAACCCTCATATCACGAGGGTAAGGGATCGAGAACGCAAAAAGCAAAATTAACCTAATCATTCCCGGCCATATAGTCGCTTCGGACAAGCAGGTACGAAATAATGGATCATTCGAACACACTCTTTCATCACGTATCACAGATGACTGTTGTAGCTACATCCGAAATGTTGAGTTATGATTTATTCCCTGACGTGGTTCAAGCCAGAAAACATCAATTTTATTTATATTAGTATTTATTAAAAGGTTTCTCACGCTATTCAACCATTAATGATCATATTTCTGAAGGCTTTGGTATGGTTTTGTAGTTTAAATAGGTTTTGTCAAGTGGTCCAGCTCCAAGCTGGTACCGCGTCTTCGTACCGAACTGAGTGTCCCGGATTTGATTTCTAGCATGGTCGAAAGATTAATTATTGGTGAATTTGACATTTTCCGTTTTACGAGGATTAAATTGAATGTTTGAAGAATAGTTGTTGTGTCTGTTATAAAACTAAGTTAGCATTGTGTTGTTCTAATATATCGATTATAAATGTGAACGTTAAATTATTTTATTAATAAAACAAAAGTGTTTACAGTTGTGTATTGATACAACCCTGCATTTAGAAAGTGCGTGTAGTATGCACAAAATAAAAGCAATAACTCAAGAATATTTTATCTTTAAACTTTATACTTTTAGTAAACATTATAAAATAAATAGTACGGTGCACAGCATACACATTTTCACCCTTTTATCTAAGATAGAGACATTTACTAAAAATTTGTAATACCTATGAAACGAAATAATACTATACAATGTTGCAGAAATACTCCATAAAAGAGTATGAGTGAAATAGTATACATGGTTAGGGAAACATTGAGAAAATAGGAACATCTCTGGTGCCTAAAGAGCATAACAATAATTTTAAATGGTCCAAAGAGCTCCATAAAATATATACATAGTACTGTATATTTGCTTAAAGCTCATAAACTATTGATTTAATAAAAATAGGTTTAAAAAAATAATTTTGAATTTTGAATAATACTACAACTTTACAATAATAAGCTATTTCGTATCTCAAATAGTCGCAGATATTGTATAAACACTGAACATTTCTACTAATTTAAAGTACCCTTGAAGACATGTTCATGTTAAAATGAAAGTTTCCATTTGCTTTTTAATGTTAAACAATGCCTCGATATAAAATCTAATTAAAATCGTTAAAGAGGATTTTCAGAAAACAAATATTTACTCTTTATGCCCTCCAGTAAACTTCATTTTAACTTAGGGTTGGATATCTAACTCTAAAAATTCCTCGGGGGAACGCTATAAAAACCCTAAATAACAAATTTTAGCCCGACCAGTAAATTAGCTCTAGGCCAAGTGATACAGATTAAATTACATTTTTTCAGTGTCATGGGGAACGTCAAGATTTATTGAAATTTTTGCCGATCACAATACTTTTTCTTCTGAAAAATTGGGAGGAAGTAAATATGTAATAAGGAGCGTATGTATTAAACTGTATTACTCCATACAGCTTCAGTAATGGAAGAATTATTATTATACTCATGGCTAATGAAAAGGCATTGATCGGGTAGGTTGGGACTTGTAACGCGTTTAACACTATAGTTATTAACGACCTAATCACCTGAATCGGTGGCCTCATGTTCTTGTGTTAGAATAGGCTGCCTATGACAGGGTTATCGGGGTTCGAACCCCAGTCAGATGTGCTGAGGGTGGTTTTTCCATAGTGTTGTTCCACTATCCTTCCATACAATTAATGCTGGTACACTTCCCCTAAAATTCAACCTTTCTCATCCCCCGCTCATTAGCGTAATTAGAACATACATGTACTATAACCTGAACAGGTAGTAAGACGTGATGCTGAAAAAAAATCTAATCTAAAGTGTAGGAGGGTATATTAGTGGAAATGCACTCACATTAACGTGAAATAGGAATAGGGAACCCATATTGGACGCTCCAGTTGTCATTTTCATCACGTGATTGTCGTGGTAACCATTCAATCTCTTCCCCACACTAAGGTGGGTGCATTTTCTTTACGATACCCTTTCAATAATTTGCTAGTATTTTATTTTGCTAGCACATATTACCGACCCGTCCAGTTTATCCACTTATTTACATATATGTGCTTGGAACCATGAAGGTATAATTGGAGACGGTATGCTCCCGTATTTACATGGAGCTAATATAAAAGCTCAATACACTCGTTCGGGATCCGAGCCCTGATCTTCCCTTTAGTTGAAAAACCATATGAGGTTAAATTTATAATTTCATCTGCGATTAATTCGTTATTTGCCGTTATGTTAAAAACCGTTATGGAAAAAAAAATTCCCTCCGTCTCATTCATTAGCCATTCCTTTTAAATACATATATACTATAATTATATAACTACGCTAATGTAGTTTGTATTAGGAAGCTACAATATAGATGAAGTGTGTTCACATATGCGTGGAGGGAAAATAGGAAACCATTTGATTAAAATACCCTCACTACACCCAATCGGTATTTGAATTATGACTGTACCATCACTAATGGGACAAAATTTATTATCCATGGGTAAAATATAAATAATAAAAACACCCACTCATCTGTTTCCCCCGTTTTTTTGGACATAGCTCGATCTTGTGCTGCCGTCACTTTGCCGGTTTCACCGTTTGTGCAAATGTGTTCACAATGAAAACAAGGGAAATTACTACGTCTCTATCTTCCGGGCTAGACAGGCTCTCAGGAAATACGACAGTAAGTTCGAGTTGACGACTGCAATTCGTTGGCTGCTTTTATGGCTTTTTCGGGAAGTCGTAAAAGGCTTCCATTTAATTTGGATGTGTTAATGGAATACTATGTTACCTTCTATTTACATATAAGCTTTTAGATAGAATTTTTTAATTCAAGCAGTTGGTTTGGTTTCGAAAATCTTTACTGATGATCGTCACTGTGGGAAATAGTTTTACAATATTTTTGAAAAACATTTTAATAGTGTAATATAGGAACGATTAGGATTATTTGTAATATAATTCAATTTTTGTTAAAGTTGTACAATTTGTTTTAATATAGCATAAAAAACTAATTGTAACATATCATATTTCATTCTATTTGCTTTCAAAATTCTCACAACTAATTCTATTTAATTCCCAATATAATACAAGACATGCAATATATGCATGGTTAAATCATCCCATTATAATATTGTTTTAATGCAATTTGACTCAAAACTCCACAATTTTTAATATACATTAAACTTTTTAGATAATAGTTATAATTTCAATGATTGTATAATATTTGTCTTTATAAGAGATCATAACTTGTAATTATTATTACCAATCTTTTCATATATGAATCAAATTAGAGTGCCTATATTATTATTAGTATTATTATTATTATATTTCATCCTATATCTATGTTTTTTATGCTAAATTAAAACAAATTGTACAAATCTACCAAAAATTTAATTCTATTATAAATAATTTTACAATTCTTATAGTGTGGATGTCAAACTCGATACCTCGTTAACCTCGATTCTAGCTGACATCGAAAGAATTGAGAATCCATTTTAACATCATGATTTTAGATAAGTTGATTCTTAGCTCTCAAAATCCAATAAATGAAAGTACTGGCACTAAACAAAACGGGAAAACTCGGAAATTGAATAGTTTCCCACTGTGTACACTTTTCATTATTTTGCGGTTTCATTTCAATGCCATCAAATTGTAATTGTACTCAACATGACTTTTGTGTCTATGCATATACAATTTAGTTATTTTTTAAAACTATTTATGCTTTTTAGTTCTTTTCAAATAAATGACAGTAGGTACGGTATAAACAAAAATAGCGCTTTTAAAATGAGATTGGATTTGTGGCAAAATACTTAAATTATAAATATTGAAGAGTCGGAAACAAGAATTGAAAAAACGAGACTCAAATTTAAGAATTAAAATTTATAATAAGAATAATGACATCACTTCTTTTGAACTAAACATTTTTCTGCCAGAATAGAATTCTATTTGATCAACCGCTAAAGTTTTTTACTGACTAATAAAGAAAGTATTATGACCGTGAAAATTTTCGAGATTAAATCAATTCTTAGGTTTTATGTGCTCCCGAACAAAGAAAAATTATTGTTGCCATTATTTCTGTTGTTGGGGCTAGAATATAAGTGGTAAGTTCGATTTTGCTATATGGTAATAACACAGGGCATTTTTTATTACAGACTATAGCGTTTAAATTAGAGGTACTATACAAATGACTTATTTTCTAACATTAAATATTTCAAACATATTTCTAACAATAAAATTGGCATAGAGTGGATATTTTTTGGGGAGTATATGACAAACAATTTATAACAATATATCCTCGATAGTGTTTTTCAGGAGTAAATTCGTTTTAAAACTGACTTTTGAAAAATCGAATTTTTCTGAAATGGCTCTTAGTGATTTTGTTTAAACTGGATAATTCGAGAATGTTTTACATAAGAAATAAGATTTTATATACTTTTTCCTCGGAAAAGTTCGTTTTAAAGCTAGTTTGCTAAATAATTATTTTTTGAAAATTTTAATTTTTTTTTAAATTACTCTTATGAATTTGTTCAGAATTGGTATCTAGGAATTATTTTATATTATAAGTGTTGATTTTTTTTAGATTAATTATATAATGGTGCAGTATATTTAACTAAAGAGTTTATAAAATTTGAAAATTATTAATAAATGGCATTTAGAATTGAAACAAGGTTTTTGGGAATAGTTTGACATGACCCGCCTTACTTAAGAGTATAACCCAAACGGGTAGTAAGACGCGGTGCTAAATAATAATAATAATAATAATGGTTTGCATGTTAAATGAGATTGCATTTTTATTCTTATAAATATAATTATTTTGAGGGTAGTTTACTGATAAATGAGTTTTGAAAGTTTAAACTATAATTTTAAAATTGCTTGAACAATAATTTTCTTTAAAATTTATATATGAAGAATGTTTATTATGTTTAACATGATGGAATATTTGTTTTTCTGAGGAAATATTTCTGAATTTTACGTTTTTTAAACTTTTTTTAAGGAATAGTTTAAATTACAATCATGGTAATTAACTTTTACATTCGCAAGAATAATAATAAACTTCCGAATGATAAAAGAAAAAGAAAATGATATGGCGGCAAAAATATTCACTATTATAGACAATATTAATTTATGTTTGTATATATAAAACTAGATACTAAAATGTATACATTAATCGAGTAATGTGAATTATATAGACTAGTAGAAAAAATAAAAAATAAGATGGGGTAAAAATGTAAAAAAAATATCACAATAAAACAATAATAAAAGATTGGACATAGATTTTAGTATGAACCTATATTTATACATATATTTTTATTAATTGTTTAGAGAATGTTTAAGCTGTTATTACCAGAAGTGAAAATAATTGTTGATCTCACAATAATTCAGTAAACGGGGTTAGTGATTTCCCATACTAGTTTATTTTCTTGCGTTTGAAATTAATAACACTCATTTTTTGCTAATTGATAACTTGTATTATTTTTTGAAGTTTGTGTGCTCTGGTTAAGGGAGAAATATCCTGAATTTCATTAAATATTTTAGTAATGTAATTCGAGATAGCGTTTGTTCCGTAGCTTACCATATTAAACTACTTACGTGATAATTTGACTTCACTGCTAGTATTGTAGCTTGAGTTAACAATTTCTGATTTGAAAATAGTCTTTATTTTATTTGTATCTATTTCATAAATATCGTTCATAATTTGATAAATTCTTAATTTGTAGAGACATTAAGAACAAATATCACATTTATACAGTTGAACGTTTCATGGCAGGCAACTGAAATGGAGAAATATTTATTTTATTTTGAAAAGCAATCGTTTTAGTCTCTATTTGGTTGTAAAGATACTAATATTATTCATGTAAATTAGATAAGACTGTACCAAAGATTAATATAAATTTAGTTTTACTGGATTCTTTAATACAGATGCTTATATACTTATTGCTACTGCGATTGTAATTTTTTTTTTAGTTACATTGTTTTTGTTAATGTTCCATAAGAGATGTTTATATATTAAATCTAGGTAATTAATAGATTCGACCAATTTTAAAGTTTTATTTTTCATTACTATTTTAACTTCTATATTTATATGTATGAATTATTTTGAAAATAAGGAAAAATTAGTTTTTTTAAATTATTTTAATTAATCAAGAGTTTTTGATATGGATATAGTCAAAGAATGGAGGGATACCACATTTAGCATTATTTATTAAGGTATTTTATTTTCATTTTCATAAAATAAACAAGTTTCATTCGCAATATATATGCCGACTCAATGAGGTTGTATGTATATCATTTAACTAAATTAAGAATAAAATTTGACCATGGATTGATCTTCGTGGAACCCCCACTACTCATTTGTTTAAAACCATCTAAGAATCTTGATCCTTGTTCATTCCTGATCAAAAATCCTCGATATCTACAACTATAGTAATTTTTTAGCCATGTCACCGCTAAGTTTTCTATTCGTAAAAGCTTAATTTACTATTTAATATATGGTGATTGACTGTATTGAATCCTTTAGTCAAATCAATAGACAAACCAACTCCTATATTCCCTTTATTAATTGAATTTTGTATTTTGATAACTTTATCAGTAGCCGCCGTTTGTGTATTGAAATTTTTCATTAACCCAAATTGCCGATCTAAAATTTTTTATTTATGTGTGAGTACTCCAAAAATCTAGATTTCATAGCTTTTTATATTATTTTAAATAGATTAGAGATGAGGCTGATTGGTCTGTAGCTGTTCCAAAGTTCTTTAGAATATTTTTTAAAGATAGGAATAACCAAAGCTTATTTCGTTTGATATGGTACTGTTCATGTATCAAATCATTAATTAATTATATGAAGTACTTATAATTCCGTTACCATCTTTATATCTTTCACTGACATAATACTATCGTTACCGGGTGAACAGTAGTTTGGGAGAGATTAAATGATCGATCACAAGCAGTTCAGAATATTCCATCATATAAAATTCGTCTTACATTTCACTTTTATACTTTTGCTTGGTATTTATTTTTGTTACGGGGTTCACCTCTGCTATATTATTTGCCAAATCGTGGCCGTTGTTTATAAATAAAAATCATTAAAAGAATTAGGTATATGAGTTAGTTCGTTAGTAGTGAAATTATCTTGATTTTTAATCATTTTTACATACTGTTGGATATATTTAGTTTTTTTTAAAGCATTATTTAAAGATATTCAGGTATTCCTCGTGTCACCTAATGCACTACTAAACTATTTATTAGTATGGGCTTTATGTGAACATTTTCGCAAGAATATCATCCTATTTCTTAGTAATACAAAGATTTGTTTATAAATTTAATTAGCTTTAGATTTATTCATTTATAGAAATGTTAAACGTTTAAGTTAATTGGTTGTATAACAAATAAGTTTGTATCCAAGTTCTTAAGATTTGTATTAGTAATATTATAGTCAAATTATAATTTAAACTTATAACAATCAATTCTAATTTTATTTGTGATATTATAATTTTCTGTCGGGGTATTATTTTACTTATTATTAAAAGATGCATCAAATATTAAAAGCATTTTTGTGATCCGAAATGTAATAATCCATGCTATAAATTTTGTATTTGCTATTAAATGAGTTTTTTTATAAGATGGTCAATAAGAACTAAGCACTATAAGTACACTCATATCCATTTGTAGTTAATATATCTAGGGACTCAAGATCAGTATTATTTGGGCCCATTATATTAATATTAATATCATATATCATCCGATATTTTATGGTGGTAATAAAGGGTGTTCATTCGCTTTGGTATCAGAGTTTCCTTTATAACTTTAAAAATAATGGACGTGATTTATTTAAATTTTCCATGGACATACCTTTGTGTGTGAGAAACGTGATGATTTCATAGAAAGTGTTTAAAGTGGACCCCATTAAATCAAGGCATGTCCACACATGCCTCTCCGTGTTATTGAAGGTATTCACCAACACATCAAGAGTCACAACCTCAATTTCCCACCGTATTTTTTCTTGTAGTTCCATGGGCGTCCATGGTTTGTTGTGATATAATTTCCTTTTCATTATTACCCATCGGAAGAAATACAGTGGACTAAGGTGATGCAACCTCGGTATCCAAAGTCCCTTAGAAATGACACGATCTATAAAGAAGGAAACGATTTCAATCAAGCTGACATTGGAGGTGTGGCAGGTGGCACCATCCTGATAAAAAATATCCAGTACGGAGTTTTTTGTCGTCCATTTGATTCACAAACACGCGGAAGATTTATATGTAAACTGTGGTATCCACCGTTGTATGGAAGAAGTTGGGGTCAATAATGCGGCGCCACGACAAAGCACACTACACCCCAAATTTTTAATCATGAAAAGGTGTCTCATGGAAGATGTGAGGATTCTCATTAGCCCTCATACGGATATTCTGGGAATTGGCGTACCCACTTAGGTGGAACCACGCCTCGTCGGAGAACCACGTGTAGTCCAGTATTCCCGGATGTGCATTGACAAACTGATGGAATCAATGTGTTTGACAAATTCTCAGTTGTTTCCCTCGTGATAAAATTTGAAACCATTAAGGTGTTTCTAATATAAAACAAACACCCCATCCTTGCATGTTGTTTCTACAGGTAAAATAGGTTTTATAGTTTGGAATTTTGAAATATTGAGCCTCATCACTGTATATTCAAACTTATGTTAGTATAATTAAAGCTACCTTTGGTTTAATCAAAGAAAAAAAACATAGCAAATCGTAAAATTTGTTCTGTATTCTCCTAATGTTTGGGTATAATATCTTTAATCTGCAGTTTTTAGGAACTATTTGGTCAAACTTAACTGCAGATTAGTGATCAACTGAGAATTATGTCCATTAACTAAGCGATAAATAGTGAAATTATTTCAGTAGAGAAGAAACTATAAGCCAGTTAGTCAGCTGTGTGATATTCCCTTATTTCCAATACTCGTAAACGTTAATATTTAGGGTTTCCTCAATACACAAATTCTACTTTAGCGGATCTGGACATTAGTTGGTTGGCCTTAGCCAAAACAATTTTTTACAAACTCAATTTGTGAATCTCCAACCTTATACCAAAATCCGTAAGTAATAAACAAAAATAATGATAGAATACACCCTATAGCATGAAACATAAAACTAAAACTAAACCCATGTTTAAAAACTAAATACTTTGAAGTACAGATCGCTATTCATGAATGATTGCAAATTAAAAGAAGAGCCAAAGACAGTCGTATTTTAATGAGATCGTCTTCAATGCGAATCATTATGTTATGAATAGATGCGGATTTTTGTAGAAGGATGTCACTATCAATAACCCTGCAGAATCTATATCCCTTTTCTATCTTCGTTCTTCTTGCCACTTAGAAAAGTTATTTTACTTGTGAGAAGAGATTATAATTTACATAAATCGTGCCTGGTGATCCAGGAGGTCGATCATATCAGTTGAGATGGGCTTTCGTGTTTTTAGGGCTTCAGTTAGCTAATTTTTTTTATTTATATTAATAAATTTCACGATCATTCTTCTAGGTTTTTGAAGAAAGTTTAGGCATCATTGATGCGAGCCATTCTATGGCAGGCATAATAATACTCGCTGTAAAATATACGCTTACTTTGACGGTGAGTGTGTTAATGATTGTTAAAATAGTTTCATTGTTGAATTAAGCTATATTGCCAATTTCTATGTTTTTAATAATTACTATTGTATAATTATTGTTTAGCATGCGATGTTTGCCATTTTTAAGAGCATAGGCACCTTCATTGAGTCTATTCACCTCTTTATCCATTTGATCCATTCAAGTCATTAGATAATTTAATATTTGTTTAATTTCACCAAGATCATTGTAAATGGTCTTTGGTAAGCTTAGAATCGTGTTGTCTTGTGATGAGACAGTAGATTTTGTGTTGTCCATTGTTGGTCTCAACGCGGTTGATAAGATGGAGTTGAGAAAATGTATAGGACATGTTCACCTCTGTTTGCCTTAGGATTTGAATTAGTTGTCCGAAATTGTTTCATATTTTTTGTGATACTATCTTTCACAATGATCGCATGACTTGGACAAAGATATCACCCCAAAAACGTTGCTGCACACGCCACAAAATATGTTTGAAAATTGTTAAACATCTTGACTAGAATACATCGATAGCGAGAGTTCTATATTATATACTATAATATACAAGGTCACTTATTTTCACTACATTATAGCTAATGTTATAGTGAAAGTATTAAACACCATATCTGTGATGGATAGGATAGGGTAGAGTAATTTATTAGAACACACAACACTTGCCACCATCTTGTATCTGTGTTTAAATTATTTGAATTTCTTATTATATTAAATAAAATGTTTTAAAGGCCGAGAGACTTAGGTCATAGTCTTATCAGCCAGCTTACGACACCTGAGGAAATAATAAAGTTGTATTCAAAATAAGCCGTTTATTCTAAGTGTATACGTTTAAAATAAAAATTAGATATACCTACAATGGCTAAAGTTAGTTAATCGATAAGGATGAAAATAAAAGTTGAATATTTTAAACGAAGTCCATGATTATTTCTTAGTTTATAAGATGTATAGCATCACGTCTTACAACGCGCCCGGGCTATTCACATATGTACACTAATGTAGCGCTGGGGAAGGTATAATTAAGAGGAAATGTACCATCATTAGTATTGAGCGAGATGATAAAACCACCATCAGTACACCCGACCGGTCTTTGAACCGCAATATACCCGTCATCGGCGGTCCAGTCTATTGCCTTATTTATACCATACAATCACCGAAGCTGGTCAACACCATTTATTAGTGCGACATTCCTTAAGCGATCATTACGCTTTATAATATCAGTAGCATTCAACACACCTCGGTGATCGAATGGTCAAACACGCCACTCTTGTAATGGTCTAGACAACCAATGATCGGGGATTGAATCCCGGTTTGGTGTATTGAGGATAGTTTTCCCCTAAAATTTATTTTTACACTCACTCCATGTAAATGTAGGTACGATTCTTTTAAGTTCAACCTTCTTCATGGCCAACACACTAGTGTAAGTATTGCATACGCGTATAGCCCTAAAAAGTGGCAAGACACGGTACTAAAACAAAAGTAACATCCAGAAAACGTTAGGCACCATCGCGTCTTAACTAAAAATATTACTAACGTATTCTCAGGAAAAATAAAACATACATTAAAATAATTGTATTATAAGTTTATTAGAAGACACCAACATATGTTCAAATTTCCAATATTATTATAATTATTTCTATATTAACATATTTACTCAAGAATATTCAAACAAATTTACTTTTTTTGCGTTTTCTGAAAAGCTATCCGTACAAAAAGTATTTAATGACACCATCAATAAAACTAAGATAATACTTAAAGCAAAAGCTTTGCCAAAATTTTGTTTCAAGGAAGGTTAAAGAGTTTAAAAATTTGCAACGTTAGTTATTTGTTCTCCAATTTGCAAGACCTTCACTAAGAGATTGGTGTTGGTATTTCCCTTCCCGAATGCATTGATTTTATATATAATGATGCCAGGCCTCCACCGTGGTTCGGGTTCCACGTTAAACTGTAGATCCTCCATTTCATCTCACAATCACCCTACCATTACACATTAGCGTAAGTGCGGAAAACCCGAACGGGTAGTAAGACGCGGTGCTAATAATAATAATAATATATATATATATAATGTGGTTTCCTATAATCTATCAGATCAAATGCTGTTTTATTTGCTTAAAATTACTATATCATATGTTGCACCCTTAGATTGGAAATGTTAGGTTGACTCATAGAAAGTATATACCAAGGAGATAAAATAGTAAGAGGAGTTAATAGTATGATCTCAGCAAGGCTAAATTATAGCACGGTGAACTAAACCACTGATAGCAAGTATTTATTAAGGAAATTATACCCTATCCCTATCTTGAGCTATCTTTACCGAGTATTTCTCACTATACCCTATCCCTATTTTGAGCTATTTATACCCAAAATTTCTCACTACACCTTATCCCTATCTTGAGCTACCCAGTCTCCCACATTACAACCTATCCCTATCTTGAGCTATTTCTTCCTCATCACACCCTATCCCTATCTTGAGCTACTCAGTCTCCCACACTACAACCTATCCCTATCTTGAGCTATTTTTCTACCCAGTATTTCTCACTGCTCCTAATCCCCATCGTGAGCTATTCCTACCCAGTCTCCCTCATTAAACCCTACCTTTATCTTGAGCTATTTATACCCAGTATCCCTCATTACAACCTATCCCTATCTTGAGATATTTATACCCAGTATCCCTCATTACACCCTATTTTCTTCTTGAGCTAGTTATATCCAGTCGCCCTCATGATACTCTATCCCTATCTTGAGCTATTTCTACCCAGTATCCCTCATTACACCCTATTTTCTTCTTGTGCTAGTTATATCCAGTCCCCCTCATAATACTTTATCCCTATTTTGAGCTAGTTATATCCAGTTCACCTCATTACAACATATATTTTTCAGGCCCATTCTAATATTACCCTTCTATCTGCGTCTGGGTCTTCCCAATGGTATTTTCCCGTTAGGTTTGCCAGTCAAAACTCTGAATAAGTTTCTGGAATCTCCATTCACGCTGCATATCTTGCCCACCAATCTACCAGACTTGTTTATCCTAACAATGTCTTGTGATGAGTACATTGTATGTAACCTCCTCCACTCCCCAGTAGCCTCATCCCCTTTTGGATCGAACATATTTCTAATCAGCTTGTTTTTGAACACCCTAAATTGGTTTTCGCATGTAAAGTAAGACACCACGCTTAACACCCATAGAAAGCAACCGGTAAAATTGTTGCTCTGTATATTCAGAGTTTTACATTTCTTGACTGCAGGTGAAATAACAACTTACTGATAAGTAATAGATGCCTTTGCCTGTTGTATTATTTTCCTAACTTCCTATATAATATCATTATAGCTAATTAAAATTGTTCCTAAATATTTAAACTCATTAACCCCTTCAAATAATATGTAGTTAAAAGTAATCTCTAAATTATCATCTTCAATCCGTGTCCTCTGTGAGATCATGCGCTCAGTATTTTCAGCGCCCACTTCTAAAGATATTTCCTTACTAACATCTAATACAATTTCTACAATTCTTGCAACAGCTTATTTACTACTACCCAACAAAGTTAAACCATCTGCTTATCTTAATAGCTGCATTGTACCGTTTAATGTCAACCCCTTCCCACTCTCCTGCATTACCCTAATGGCATACTCTCTAAGGGTGGGTTAAAATATAGGAAAATGCATTTCCTTGTGTATTTCCCACAATGATATAGAGAACGAATGTGTGAGAATTGGCTTAGAAGGGCAAGTTTTACACTGAACCAGCTGGCCTGTTGAATCATCCATCGAACGTCAATTTTGCAATTACAGTTCTCAAATGTAGCCTCAAGCCTTTATAAATGAACATGGGAAATTCAATTAAGCTAGGTATAATATATATTTAATTTATAGTTAAAAATGTATTAAATTTACAACTTTTGGGCACATCCTAGGTGCATTCACGTTTTTGCTTTCTCGCAACCCCTCGGGTACAGAAAGTATTTTTTACATCCATTATTGTTTCCAGCCTGTGGTCCGGGCCAGTTTTTATTCAAGCCATTTATTTTCCACTACCGGTCTGTCGTAGCTTCATATTGCTTCATACTAACTTAATCCTAGGATAGGCACACACAGCATCCAGTATCCGGCAGTTGATTCATCACTATGAAAGTGTAAAACCACATTTCAACAATGTTACATTTTTAGGCCATGCCTGGAATTGAGCCTGGGACCATTCGCTCAGTAGTCAGACATGCTACAAGCTGAGCTAAGGTGTTGGACCTACAGAAACTAATGTGATTGTAAAAAGAAATATATTATTCGAGATTTTGATGGATACACCGAAACTGAAAAAGTGGATTGGGCGATAATACCTGTCTATTTATTTCAACATTTTTTTTTACTAACCTAATAATTTCTGAAATTTAGATCGATATATTTTTAAAATTTAGGTATGTAAAATTGAGTGTTATGCTCTTTAGTGAGCAGAGCAGAGCTGTTCTCTAATACCGTGTAGTACTCCGTTTATACTCTTTGGTGGAACGTGATGTTCTTTTTACCATTATATTTCTGCAACAAGCTATATTATTTTGTTTCACATATATTACGAACTATAAACATACTTTAGATAAAGAAGCGAGACATTTGGAGCTGTGCACAGTAACATTGATTTTCTTAGTGGTACAAATTTGAATTTTGAACTCCGGGAATAATCCTCTAAAGGGATAGCTTCACGTTTTAAATCCCTATATGGAAGTAAAGAGTTTTACCAGTACGGTACAGTCAAGTGAAGCAACAGAGCCACCACTGGCAGTCAGGGTTGTCACAAGCAAGAAGTATTCTACAGGAGAATTTACCCGTATTATCTTTTTGGTTCGGCTCGTAAATGTCGGACCAGGACGATAGACGAAATATACACTTCTGCAGCCCCCTTTGCTTCTTCATGGAGACTGAATTTCAATTAATAACACACATGACTACCATTAAGAGATGTTAATATATATATTGTATTATTATTTGAGTTGTCTAACGTGCACATTCTGGAACGACTTGTTATATCAACACAGCACTTATAGACTAACGCATATCTAGAATAAACATCAAACTCAACCCTCGCTTCCCTCCCCCAGACGTAGATTCATGACTATGAAAGAAGAAACTTTAATTTCACAAACAATAATTTTTTTGGCCATATTAAGAATTTAATCCGTGACGCTTAACTCAATAGGCAGACATGCTAACGACTAATTTAAGATGTCGGACAGTAGATGATATGATTATTTTCTTTACCGTGCATTAAACAAACTAACTGTACTAAAACGTAAGTACACAGTACTGCAACCTATAATACAGTGTCCTCAAGTGATGTTAAGCTACAGAAAGATATTTGCGGTCTCTGGCGAAGGGACTGCGCATGCGCTGTCTGGTATTAAAAGAAGGCATGAGCGCAGAGGTTCACGTGACGTCACAGCCAGAGATGATATTTTAGTTAAAGTTTGTTCACCGCAGGAATTGTTTTCTGAAAGACCTTTTTCCCTACCAGAAATCTATTATATAGAAGGATATTGTTAAGAAAAAAGACCTTTCAGAGAGTAATTCCTACCGTGAATGGAGTACCTCCACGAAAGAGTGTTGACTAAACATACGTGGTTTAATATTAATAGATATATTGATTTAATTGTTTAGTAGTGTGGATTCACACTCGCTACAAAACAAGAACATAACAGAAACATTAGAACGAGATTAGTTATAAATCAATCACAATATTTCAACGCGATCTCTTTTATCCAGCTAGCACCAGTTGAAAGAGTTTTAACCTGGTCCACTTTGCAACATAATGATTTGTTTGTGATAAAAAATCAACATTAACAACAAGCCAACACTATTCAACGCTGGTCCATTGTGTAGCAATATACAGGTCAACCGCAACGTTGATGGTATTTAAACGATTTGAAACTACACAATAAAAAAAATGAAACGTGAGTTCTTCAAACTGTGTTGATTTGTGTCGCGGGGACAAGAAACAAAATTTAAAACATTTATAGAGATAGTAACGTAAAAGATTAGTTAATACCACTCGGAAACAGAACATTATGATCATCAGCGTTTCTAGTATGCACTGAAACATATCAAGGGTCCACATACATTTCTGTGACCGTGTGAATTTCTGCGATTCTCAAGCAGATTCTGCTCTACACTCGGTAAACTTGGAAACCAAGCTTTATCTCGTTATTATTAACATAAACCGTAAAATATATATGTATATGACTTTAATTTTAACACCGCATCTTTCTATCTCTTCGAACGATACGTTTGTGTACTAATTTAGCTAACTTGCTAGGAACTAGGAAGGTTGTATTTAGACGAAGTGGACCCAAATTTGCGTGGAGGTATAGCGGAAAGCCATTAAGGAATACCCCACTCAGTACACCCAAATAGGATTTGAACCCAGATCTCCCTGTCATCAACAGTCCAGTCTATTGCGAGAGTAACGCCTTTGACCATTCGGCAACCAAAGCGGGTGGGTGTCAATCAAACAACCTAAATGTGTTGTGTTTTGTTTTGTTTTGTTTCCGTAGGTCAGGGGCCCAGCAATCTGAACGGTGCGGGCATATCTGAACGGTGCGGGCAGCGTCAACAGCGGGGACAGATACCACCAGCAACACAGGAGACTGGGGCTGGGTTACTACCCTCGGTTCAGGGCCGGAGCCCCGAACTGGTCGTTCGTGTTCGACCCCGCGGGGAGGCTGTGCTACTATTGGTCAATGGTGGTGTCCCTCGCCTTCCTCTACAACTTCTGGGTCATCATATACCGCTTCGCCTTCCAGGAGATCAACGGTAAGTTTTCTACAACCCCTTTCCGAGCCGGGAATCTTCCTTTGATCAGATTTGTTGAGAATTCTGTATTCATATTCACGCTCTTACCAATCCATAACAACGTTTATATGTGACGAACCACATAGGTGGGCACGTGCACTTAACATAAAGCTTGTCCAGTCTTGTTAGCTGGTGACGGTGAGGTCGGGTCTTGAACCCTGGATGAATGTACCAAATGGGGTTTGTCTAGTCCTAAATGGTTTCCAACTCTCCCTTCATGATACATTTTCTCTAAGTTTCTAAGTAAGACGTGATGTAGGAGGGGGGGGATTAAAAAATCAATGGCTTACCCAATACACTCACTAATATGTTCTTGAATAACCCTGCACTTTTAGAAAATAATTTAAACATTATTTCTTCAGATTTATTATCTTACTCTTTCTAATAAAAAGCAAAAAAGCTAATTTGTATAAATTATTTAGTTATCCCCACTCCGTTAACAGTATTACCTTAATAGGTTCCATTCACAGCCTATCTTATAAGCTGAACCATCCGTTTGTCCGCATAGGTGTACTAATGAAATAAAAGTGAGGTAGGTAGAATTGGAAGGAAATGAACAAACATTTGTGTGGAATGAGAGTGGTAAGCTATTTAATTAAACACCACCCCAACACACCCAGCTGGTGTTCAAAACCCCGACCTGTGTGTCATGACAAACCAGATAATACAATACTGACGTCTTAGTTGGCGTGACCCCAGATGTGGGTATTTAGAAATGTATACATCAATTATTAAAAATAAATAATGTGAAAAATTTGACAGGCCACTCATCGTGGAGCAACCAATATAATATCAACAATTTTAATTTAAATATATCCATTTAGAGAAGTGTTGATGGTCTTACCTACGGGCTTTTATTTTTCCCATCAACAGTTTAACCGACATTATTCAAAATAGAGTATTATATAAACACAACATTCATGAATTAATGTGTAAAAATAGTATGTGTTCACTATGTATAACAATATTGACATTTTTATAACAGTATTTTGTCGGGAAGAAATATATATATATATATATATACAATTTAATATAAAAGTTATACAAACACATATTTTTGCGGCCAACAATAATAGAATTTTACTAAAGTATTAGTTTTTATATATACAACAGGTTGATAATATGTAATATTAACAAACCTAAAAAAAACCTTCAATCATCGATAAGCACATTGAAGGTTGGACGTTGTTTGTAATAAAAAGTATATTTTTGTCATTGATTAACTAAAAGTGGATAAAATAAAAGTGAACTAAATCAATTTTATTTAAAAAATATTGAAAACAAATAAATAAAAAATCTGGCTCCGTTCGATTCTGTCCCATGCTCTATACTATACGTGTTAATACTTTCATCTTCCTGTGTCATCTAGGGGTTTTTGTAGGGTGCGGAGAGACGCGTACGCACGCACGCACACACACACACACACACACACACACAAGAAATTTATATATACATGTATATTAGAGCTATTTTGTAGGTAAGTTATTGATAAAATATATCAAAAGTGACAGTTTCAGATCACACACTTTACATAAGAGAATATGAAAATAGTTTTAACAATTTTTGTAAATGTCAGAAATGGTGCTTTCCATCAGAATCACACTATATCACGATTTTCTGATGAATGGACAAATTGGCGGCTATAAAAATTTACTAGACCTACTTTCACGTATTGATACATCAATTCAAGTTCGCGACTGTTTCTTTTGATAGATATTATCATTAATAATATGTGACAATAATAATATTGTATAATGTTATCAATGTTGATCGCAAAAAATATGTTAGTATTTTCTAAAAGGTGCTTCAAATGTCCATTCGTAAGAAATTCAAGGTATACCATATATATTACATTAGTAGTTATGATAAAATTAGTGTATTATATCCCACCACTTATTAACATAATTTCTCGTAAGAAAATTAAACTATGGGGAGATATTCAATAGTTATTAATGCATATTAGCTATTTGTACTACACGAACAAGTGTTAATACGGCTTAAGAAATCATTGTAACAATGTAGCCTACAGTACTGTGTTGCTGGACATAGGGATTATAAAGTTCGAATTTCAGCCGGGTGCGCTTGAGATGGTTTCCGAATAGTTATTCATTATATGTAGTTTTCCTGTCCTCTCTCAACACTACCACATGCGCTTACTCTAGACAGCCCTCGTCGTCCATACGCCTTAGATTGAGCCATTAATAACTATGAGCTGTAGATTTGTACAAAAGTCACAACATGTCTGAACTATTTCTGGGATTTGTTACAAACTCTGTGATTTGGACAAGCAGTAAAGTTGACGTAGGTGATTTTTTACTGAGTGCAATGACTAGTTTACAAATAAATTACACAAATATAATTTAGTTAAGTGATAATTAATATGATGGATAGGTCTCACTTGCTCTAGTATTAACATTACACCCTAATTATATTATTATTATTATTATTATTATTTAACACAGCGTCTTACTGTCCGTTCGGGTTATACGCTTTAAGTACTAATTACGCTAATGGATCGGGAATTGGGAAGGTTGAATTAGAGAAAGTGAACACGTATTTGCGTGGAGGGAGAGTGGAAAACCATTTAGGAAAAACCACCCCCAGTTCACCCGTACCGAGATTCGAACCTCGATCTCCCCGTCCTCAGCAGTCGAGCTCAACACGACTAGCGCGTTAGCCAACTACGCCACCGAGGCGGCTGATAATATTATTAAAATAAATATATTAAGAAGTTTTTTGTAAAAAAAAAAAGCTTCCCCTTACTCCTAAATAAATGCTTGTACACTTCTTATAAGCTCTATCTTCCCTAGTCCTACCCCATTAGTTTTATTAAGTGTGAATAACTGGGACGGGTAGTAAGCCAATGAACAAAAAAAAATATTTTAAACTTTCTTTTAATGCTCTGTAAAACTTGAACTCCTAAAAACGTATACATCGTTTGTTCCCTATTCCAGGTGAGACGATAATCGTGTGGTTCTGCCTGGACTACCTGGCGGACTTCCTCTACCTCGTGGACATCGTGTTTCACTTCCGGACGGGCTACCTGGAGGACGGGGTGCTGCAGACTGACTCGACCAAACTGCGTCAGCACTACATGAACTCCACAACGTTCTACATCGATTGCCTGTGTCTTCTCCCTCTGGACTTTCTCTACCTCTCCATCGGATTCAACTCCATCCTTCGTTCCTTCCGCCTCGTCAAGATCTACCGCTTCTGGGCGTTCATGGACCGGACGGAGAGGCACACCAACTACCCAAACCTCTTCCGTTCAACGAGCCTCATCCATTACCTCCTGGTGATCTTCCACTGGAATGGTTGCCTTTATCACATCATCTACAAGAATAACGGTTTCGGGAGTAAGAACTGGGTGTTTGGTGACAGCGAGACTGCAGACGTCGTGAAGCAGTACCTGCAAAGCTACTACTGGTGTACTCTGGCTCTGACGACCATCGGGGACCTCCCGAGGCCTCGTAGTAAAGGAGAGTACCTCTTTGTGATCGTGCAGCTCCTGTTCGGATTGCTGTTGTTCGCGACGGTGCTGGGGCACGTTGCCAACATCGTCACCAGCGTCAGCGCCGCTAGGAAGGAGTTCCAGGGTGAGTACCCTTTCATTTTAAGGCTGTATAGCCAGCCGATCGCTGATTTGGGGCTGTATTTATCTAAAATATTTGGAGTCGATGAACGACATATTTGGGTAGGCTTTCGACAAACACAATTACGTTTTAAGCTGAGTTGGAAGGGTATGCGAAAAGACCAGGTTTTTTTGCAGTTATTATAGCAAAACATTACTTTGTACAAAATAAATAAAATATTGCTTCAGTAGCAATGTTTAATTCAATGTTCTTCACACGGTGATATCAACAGTTGTTAAATATCCAACGAGGGTGTCCTGGAATTTAATGACATTTTCTCTTCATTTAATATGTTTGTCATCTAATGCTGCTATGCTCATAACATATATTCAACAACGTTTGATATCACTATGTGAAGAAAATAAACTAAACTTTGCTACTGGAGCAATATTTTATTTATTTTGAACAAAGAAATGTTTTGTTATAAAAACTGCAAAAAAACTGACACTTTCTCACGTCTGGTACATTCCCACCTTAAGCTACGGTAATTTAAAATAATTTATTAATATTTAATAAATATTAATGCATGTATCAATACATATTTATTCATACATACACACACACACACACAGTAGGATCTGGCTAATTTGATATAGGTGAATTTGATAATTCTAACTTGCTATGATTCCTATTCCTATTTCCTATTCAAATCAGTGGTAAAAAAATAATGTTTAATTCAAATTTTAGAAGGAAGCACTTGGATAGCTCGAAGCCTATATAATGTTAATTTTTTCGTGAGTGTACTCATTTCAAAACTGGCTTGACGATCTTTATTAAATCATACCCTAAGCCAAGAATGTAATTTAAACATTAGTATAATAAAATAAAAAGTGGGTAGTTCTGCACCGGTGGCGAGCGGTATTCCCAGAATAGGGGATGGGTTGGCTCAGATTTCATTCCTAATGTGTGACATTTCGATCACGTAACGCCCTGACTGACCAATTTAAGTCTTCTAGTCTTATAAGATTGTTTATATACTTTATGTTTCAAATTTCTTGTTTTTTCATGTTTGTATAAACTGTGTGTGTTAATATGTAGTATATTTTGATTTTATTAATTTATTCTGTATCAGCTGCCTAAATACTCATAAAAATTGTTAATTCGAATTTTGGGTATTTCGAATTATTATTATACTACTATAAGGCCACATGGCTGACTCACTCACTGACATTAAAGTTTACCCCCTTCCAGATGAGCTAATAAACTTGAAATTTGGCACACTTATAGCTTTTAGCCTGTAACCGATGGGAAAATTCCAAAGAAGTTTAAAAAAAAATTAACCCCCGAAAAAAATCAAAATGACGGAGCAACTTTAAAGTCGGTGCGGACCTTTCTTTGGAGGTCTATTGTGGCTAAACTGCAAGACCTATGAAAAAACGGCTCTGTAACTACATTAGCTTACATCCACTTGCAAAGAAAACGCACTGGGGGAGCAAAGTGAGTATTTTATATAGCCCTCAGCCGTCAAATTTAAAAAGTTCTACTGTATGAATATTTATATAACTTATATAATATTTATCTATATATATATTTATCTCTATGTAAATATTAATAAATAATATAGTGATTATATATTTATACATATAGATATTTAAACATATTTATATATAACATGCCTTTATATAAATATGTAAATAATTAAATTTAGATTCAAACATTTATATTTATATAATTATATATATGTATAAAATTATTCCTATTTAAAAATTTCTCTCTTTAATATATGAATTAATATATATAATTTTATTTATTTATATATACATATAAATAAATATGTAAATATTATATCTATTTTTATATAGTATATATAGAGTATTTATATGTATTTGATTGGAACGCTTTCTTGATATTGAAACACATTGCAAATCTTTAAGTGTCTCGCAAGCTTAAATAGTGGCTTACCTACTCGAAATATAGTTAACCTCAAAATGAAATTAAAAGATATCATCGATGGTATCGTAAAAAAAACCTAAACTTTAATTTGAATATAAATACTTTTTTAATGTGAATATAAAGGCTAAAATTAATTTGTTTTCGACTTCGTTTCACGCAAATCTTCACAGCTATGTGATATAGGGGAAGATTATAGCAAACTATATCTAGACTTAATGTTTTCATTTGTTTGAAATCACATCAATATAAATATGTAAGTTATCTTGAAATTTGCTGTGAATATTAAAGCGTCTGAGCTGCACTCTCATAAGAAACATATGAGTATGAGGATTTTTAATTCTAGGAAGGCGATGTTCTAAGTTTTAGTGGGTGTTCTTACACACGCAATTTATTCTTGTAGTGAACACATTATACAAACGTATTTGGACAATATATAAATATGTGTATTTTTCTGAAGTTAAATTAACAACATTCCTCATAGTTTTTAACGTACCTGCAGTAAACAGGGCTTAGCTTTATTGATCACGATCCGATCGTTCGGTTGCCGAGAGCAAGATAGAATTATCAAACGATCTCTTGTATTGACCAAAGGTCCTACATTTACACAAAGCCAAAACGAAGGCTTTCCTAGTTTTTATTATTATTATTATTATTATTTGCATCACGTCTTACTACCCGTTCGGGTTGTACGCACTTACGCTAATGTGTAATGGTAGGGTGATTGTGAGATGAAATGGAGGACCTACAGTTTAACGTGGAATCCGAACCACGGTTGAGGCCTGGCATTCCCCACATTCACAAGATATCTTGTCAGAGGTGAAGGAAGGGCTTGGTAATCAGATAAATCTGTGCCGGGACCGAGGATTGAACTCCGGCCGCCAGCACAGAAGTCTGACACCTTACCCCTAGACCGCCAGGTCACCCTAGTTTTTAAAACTACTCGTTATGAAACCTGCCAGTGACCTTTTGTCGTTTGGCCTGTAAAATAATATTGGGCTGATATGTTTTGTGTCTAAAATTTCACCTTCCTCCTCCCTACTTCACAATTTGTAGTTAAATGTGAATATCCCAGAAGGGCAGTAAGACGTGATAAAAGGCGTTATGAGTAAAGTTAAGAAGATAATAAGCCATTCAATGGACCCTGCCTCTTTCAAGAAGTTATAAGGCTGATTAATACTTGGATGTACTGCAGGAAACTAACTACCCGCTAGATTACACTGATTAGATCATATTTATGAGGCTCCTCATAGAGAATATTAAGGGTAAACAAAAACGTTCGATATTTCAGCTCAAGAATGAAGAATAATGCTAGTTATTTTTGACATTATAAGTTGTCATGTGAACAAGATGGACTCAAAAATTAAATGTATCATTACCTTCGACCAATTTAACGTCTAAATTGTTTGTCCATACTACTCGTTTACCCAACGTAAAAAAGTTTGGCATAATAGTTGAGTAGAGTTATAAGAGCTTTGTCTAAAATACTATTTAATAAAATTATTAAATTGGAACAACCAAATGCCGAAATTTTTCTATAGAATCATGGCAAAGAGCAAACAACGTACAATTTTTTCTCTACAAAACAAAAATTCACAAATGAAACCTGTAATTGATAGACATAACAAGCTACACTAAAGAAACAATACCTAACAAATCCACCAATTACTGTAAAATAAGACAAATCTACTACTACCTGATTCGGTGGCTTCATAGACTAAGGCGTCACTCTCACATTAGACTAGACTGGCGATGAGTGGGGGATCGGAGTTAGAATCTTGGCTGGGTGTACTGGGGGTGGTTTGTCATAAACTTATCTTCTGCACTCACTCCACGCAAATTTGGGTACACTTCCTCTAAATCCAAACTTCTTCATCATTAACACATTAAAGTAATTAGTACACGTTCGTACAATCCGGATAGATAGTGAAACACGGTGCTATAATAATAATAATAATAATAATAATAATAATAATAACGTTCCACCTCATTCTGGATCAGAATATAAAAGGTGAGATGTTAAAAATACATATTATCTGGATTTTTATAATTATCATTTTTTATAATACCCTTGCTGTAAAATTGCAGTTTTTATTGATATAATGACATAAAATAGTGAAACGGTACACCGTAACGGGATTCCAACCCCAACCTCTCCATCACCAGTAATTCAGTCTAATACAAGAGAGACGCGTTTGACCATGCGACTACCGATGGGGTTTTTAATCATGTTTATTTGATTTTTACGTGAGTCATTTTAAACGCGGTTTTAAAATGTGCACTAAAATGACTCAACTATTTTATATTTGACCTATTATCCGATAGAATACTCTGGTAATGAAGTCTATGATTAGCTATACTAATTATAATACGTATAAAGTATTAATCGTAGAAATTAAAACAAACTTGATGCAAAATATGTGTAATCGCACATGACAATGTTTTAACTCTCAAGTTTGTTCAATCATTAACCAAGATTTACTGATTTAATACGCATACATATTTAAAATTTGATCACATTTAAATAAACGATTGACCAACTAGTATTTTGACGTCTTTAATTTTTTACTTGATGCATCATCTTATTAGGAAATGAAGTTTCGATTAGTAGATACAATATTATACAAATACTCTTACTTTTAAATTTGTTTTTTGGGCTAGTATATAGTACATGAATACGGTCACATTCATAAGTAAAGGCGTTAAATATGAAGTAGATTGTTAACTAATTGAAGTTTGTATAACACATAAATTTATTAAATGCCTGATTACATTTTTTCCCCTACTACATACCACCTCTATCCGTATTAATAATTCAAACTAACCTACTGGGTGACGTCACAGAGACCCGTCACAACAACAACAGCAAATCTATGACAAAACCATTCTATTAGTTTCCAAGCACCGGTTGTTTGTGAAATGGTTCCAGTCTTGTAAGCTTAACAGCCTCGAATCATCCACTACAATGATTGGAAAGTTACCAACTCTACCGCTCAGAAAGGGGGTGATTAGGAAATTCGGTGTATTTTACCCAAAATAGACAACGCCGGGAGCTAAGTTGTTTTTTTGACTAAATGTAAATAATTTTTTCCCCCTATAATTTGTGTCAGTGTTTAGGTAATATCTCTAAGTTTAACTAAGTGGTTGGAGTATTAGTTCATTTCATCCTAGGTTTGTTTATCTTTCTACCAACTAAAACTATTATTTCTCTTATATTGGAAATATATTAATAAGATGTTAAAGAGCGATTCCTTTGGACAGTGATTCCGAAACTTCTACACAACCAATTTTCAATAAAAAATGTAATGAAAACTTAAACACTAAATGTGTGTTTAAAACTTAATTTCAAAAATGTTCAAAGGAAGGGATTTTCAATTTAATTTAACATTTTCATTTCTAAAATCAAAAGGTCACAGTTGAGAGCTGCAGGACCGTTATTACCACGACACAAAAGTTGTGTGGATAACTAGGAGTCGGATGATAGATAGCCTTCACGTCAAAGTTGTTATGAGTGACAACATTGCGAGTGCAAATCCTTTGCGCACAAACATTTATCTGCTAGATGAACCATAATTTGTGTGACCATGTATTTTTTCTAAGCACCTTACTATAGTTAAGCTAATGTTAAAGGGATGAGAGAGGGTGAGTTTTGAGAAAATGTACCCGCATTTGCTTGTAGAGAGTGTGGGAAGTCATTTAGGAGAAAACACCTTCAGAACACCCTACCGGGACCAAACCATGATCTATCCATCATCAGCAGTCTAGTCTACTGCGAGAGTATCACCTTAGACTATGCGGCCACCGAAGCTGGTACCATATTTGTTGTATTTTAGTTTGCGTTACCAGGTAATGTTATACTGGATGAATAGCTAGTTTTTGTATTTTGTGTGTTTTGCTTTTTCATTACCAATATATACTAATACAACATAAATAATTACGTTATTTCAGTTTAGTTGGTATTGTGTTAGCTTAGATATCTTAAATTAAGATCAGCCTAACAAAGTGGACGAGGTACTTTTTATTTTACTTTAGTTGGTTTTAAGGTAAATAGTGGAAAGGTGGAGATTTTGACTTTTGCGTGGACAAATACGTGACGCAAGCAAAACTGTGTCGATTGCGTCAACGGAACAGTAAGCGATTTATTTACTGCACGTATTCAATCAAAGCATAACTTTTTTTTACTAAATGATATGATTGTATTTCAAGAATGCTACCGTACGACTGTTTAGATAGGCCGAATACAAGTTTAAGATATTCCACTTTTAGCCTCATCCTATCTTTATAACTGAATATTATTTGTACAATGTTCTGCCCTTTATTAATTATTAATTTCTTTAACTCCCGATGTGGAGCATGGATTCGATACAAAGTTTAACTACTCTGGCTATTCCTTGTTGTATTTTCTGTGGTAGGTTATTTCAGGTAAAGTTGGTTTTTAGCCCAATCTTACCGTGGATTTATACGAACAAGCGGGTGAGAAAGAGTCTACCAATTTACCTTAAAAGTAATTTGACATACTTTCCCAGGTTTTTTACATGCCACAATATACTTCCCCTCCTTTGTAAGTTGTGCTACGTTAGGATTGTTATCTCTCAGTAAAAGCTCTATATTAAATTAGTTCTTCATTAATATGCTAAAGTCTATATGTTTTGCTAACGCGTTAGTTAAATAAACACGTACTTGGGGGCACGTGGGTCTACCGTCAATCTCATATAGTCTATCTTGCCAGTGATGAGGCTGGGGCTCAAATCCCGGCTTGGTGTACTGAACTGTGTTTCTAAAACTGGCTCCAAATATCCCCCAGCGAGAATCAGGGTATATTTCCTCTACATTATATCTCCCTTATCCCTACCTCATTAGTCAAAATATTTGGTTAGCCCAGATGGCTAGTAAGATGCGATAAAAATTAAATACATAAATAAATATACAAACACACTCAAATCTTCAGTAATTATTATTATTTTTACTATTTTATACCACTATTCAACTTTCCGATTGTTATTCAGTAAATCTATCTTTTTTATATAGGCTAGATCGGTTATACACAAATACAATTAAATATTAGCGTATAGCCCGAACGGGTAGTAAGACGCGGTGCTTAATAATAATAATAATTAAATATTATATGATTTTACTATGTATTTGCGTACAGCCCGGACGGGTAGTAAAATGTAGTGCTAAAAATACAAAAAAAAAACTACATATGACTTGATTATTATATTATAAACAATGGTTAGTAACGTAGTAGGGGTGAGAAGGATATATTTTAAGGAGTGTACCCACATTAGCGTGTGTCCGGTTGAGATTCGGACCTTCCCGGGCAACCCTTTCTATTGAGAACCTGACGTTTAGGACCATGTGACCACCAGTACGATTACATGGACTGCAAATTTCCTCTTGAATCAAGGCTGACGTTTGTTTCTATCCTAATTATTTTACGTCATTAAAACATTTAGTGTGAGTGGATTGTGACGCCTCTTAAGAGACTCTTTTGGGAAACATTTCACGCCCGATGGAGACTGAGCTTCGCCTTAAATAAAGTTTTCTCGTTTCCTCTTTTTTTAAGTCCTTCATTCTCGCATTCCATAGTTTCCTTCCGACCTTGTCAAGTAAAGCCTTAGTTTCTTTTCACTCTCTTTAATTCTTTTTTTTTCTGTCTCTTTCTCCCACCACCTAGCCTCTCTTTACTGTAATTAGTTTTATGTGTGGGTCTGAAAAAATAAAGTAAACATCAACTTGTTCACTTTTTTTTCCCCGCTCAGTTCCTTAGTTACCATTTACTCTTCCCCACGTGTGTGTATTTTTTTTATTCTCCTCTAGGATTCCATTTTTTTGTTTTGTTTGTTTTTTAGGCATTTTAGCTTTGTTCTACGGTAGGTTATGAGAATTTCACAAAACTCCACAAATAATTCATGGCGTGTTTTCTCTTCGCTTGGCCTGCGCTTTAAAGCAAACCTTAGCTCTCTCCGTGAAATGGAATCGTGAATGTTGGGGGAGTTCTATATTTTAGTCAAAGTGGGGAGCTACTGTAGGTGTTGCAAATTCGTCGCCTCTTACGGATTACATTTAAGAAGGGGGACTAGCTTACAGCAGTAATATTTATGTAAATTAACTTGGTATGTAAATTTAAACGAGTAAAAGAGTGGTACTTTTATATTTGCATGCTCACAACGTCTTATGCCTCCTCCTAACTACCCCTCCCTCTTGACTGGGATATTTGCATATTTACAGTGATGGGAAAGAAGGAGGAAGGTAGAATTTAGAGGAGATACACCAAAATTTGCTTAGAGGAAGCGTGAGAAACCTTTTTATGAAAATAGCACAGCCTAGATTAGAACCTTGAACCCTCCGTCATTGGTAATACTGACCAGATGAGATTGACTTAATTTACGTGTGTCTACATAAATTTTGGCCTCTTATTTGATTTATTATTATTTTTATTACTATACTTCCAACACCAAGATTACTAACACCCAACCCGTGTCGGTGGCCGCATAATTTGAGGCACTTCTTTCGTAATAAACTAGACTGCTGAAGACGGAGAGATCAGGGCTTGATACTGGTTGGGTGAACTGAGAATGGGTTTTCCTAAATTGTTTTTTCACTCTCCCTCCAAGCAAATTTGAAGGAACTTCCTCTAGATTAAACCTTCTTAATCTTTAACACAGTAGTGTAATTAGTACATAGGCGTATAAACCGAACGGGTAGTGTGACATGGTGTTAAAAATGAAAAAATAAAAAAATAACACATACACTAATGGTCATGGGAGCTAAGACATCAGTTTCGCAATAGTTGGTATTTCCAATGAAGGGGAGGTTAAGGTTGGAATCTTATCCCAAAACTTTGGAGAAAGGGAGAAAGGATCTTAATTTGATTTGTCACTGTATTTTCCTCATTCCTTATCCTCCATAATTCGGGTGAATTTCTTCTCAACTAATCTACTCATTATTTTCCCTCAGAACAATTCATCGGTGTTAAACGTTTCAGGGGGGAAATATAGCTAATTTTGATTGTTTTTATGCAACAATTCAGTTGGTACGACTTTCTGATAACCTTCTTAGAAATTAAAAGTGTAAGCAGTAATGAAAATTAGGGGAGGCGCTAGCTAACATTGAGTATGCATTACAAGTATGACCAAATTTGACTTATATTCCATATTCTGGGTGTCCAGGCGAGTATTAAAAGTGATGTTGTCAATTCTGGGGGTTGTCGACAACCCGTGGGGGAGGGGGTGAATAGTGCGCTTTGGGTGGAACTTTGTTTCCTCTATAACTTCTGGCTCGTTCATCGTATTAAGATTTTAAAATTGTAATGGTTTCTATTACCTAAGGTGCTAACGTTGGTAACTTAATTTAACCTGTATTTTACTAATACCAACACTTAAACAATGAAGGGGCCTTACTCTATATTAGAATAATGTGTTATCCAAATTTATATTGTTTTGTGCCAGAACAAATTAAAATTCAATACACAAAATACGTTTAATTTTATTTATTTAAGAGTTAAATGTTAAATAGTAGTTAGTCCTCAAAAGAATGTTATTTACCTAAAAATGCAAAGTTAAGTGCAATTACCTTCTACACCGTTCTCTTCTTCGTCAATAATTAGTTAATTGTTGTTGAAGCTCTTGCAGCCGTTAACGTGACAGGAACAGTATGCACAGAACCAAGTTCCGCTTAAATTAAAAACGCAACAACTTTTCATACATAAATTTTGATACTTACATGGGAACAGCAGATTTTTTTCAACAGACTTTCATTAGAACATGTCTTATGTTATCTTCATATTCTGTAGCGTAAACCAATCTCAACAAATTAAGTGGCTCAAAAATGCATTTAACGAATTCTACCAAATATCAAGTTGAGCTAATACTCGGAGTACATGAAGCCCGGGGTAGAGAACCAATATTATTTAAGACGTTAGGGTTGGCCCCAAATAGAATGTGTCTACTCGCATCACAAGTTTGTCCAGGCTTCTCAATATACTGTAAATATAACAACTCAAGTACTTTTAGTTGATTTTCTACAAAGGTATTTAAGTTTAAAAGACTTAAGTATCGATATTACTGTTTTCTTTGCCGATTTTAGGGCTCTTTTTTTGGTATCCAGTCTACTTGTTATGTTACATCCTGTCAGAGCATGTAATGCTGGCAAAACTTCACCAACTGAATCCCCATAATACTCTGAAGCAATGTGGCATCCAAGACATCTTCTATTTTCACTGACCCCGGCAATTATCAAAAGGCCAATACAACCAACAGCTATGAATGATTCCAAAATCGAATTCCTAATATGAAAACTTCAGTGTCAAGACTGTGAATAACAATGCCCCATAAATATCTCTGTTGAACAGCTTCATAAGCATGAAATAACATTCTAGAATCAGTCTCCAAATGAAAATTTGCGAATTGTGTTACTCTAGAAACGTGTTGTTCATCGTTTTTCTCAGAACATTCGGTTCGATTCAAAAACTCTCCACCAATAACAAGAGGACAGCCTTTTGAAACATAAGTATTCTGTAAAATTAAATTATTATTATTATTATTTATTACCACGCTTTACTACCCATTCGAGTTATACGCTTTAAGTACTAATTACGCTAATGGAATAGGAATTGAGAAGGTTGAATTAGAGGAAGTGAGCCCGCATTTGCGTGGAGGGAGAGTGGAAAACCATTTAGGAAAAACCACCCTTTTAGGAAAAACCACCCCCAGTTCACCCGACCGAGATTCGAACCTCGATCTCCCCGTCCTCAGTAGTCGAGCTCAACACGACTAGCACGTTAGCCAACTACGCCACAGAGGCGGGTAAAATTAAATTCTATGGGAACAGACATAAAAGGTTTTTTTTTTCCTTCCTGTGTAGGTATCTAGACTACTATTTTGGAAGTTGTGGGTCCTCTCATTTTATTCTCACAATTAGTGAATCTTCACCAGCTGGTCTTCTCTCTTGCTCTTTAAACTTTATAGATGATTTCCCGTGCGTGTCGAAAATTATGTCAAGGCGTGTAACATTAGTATGTTGCAACAGCATCTTATTCTGTCCAAATTATTATTATTATTATTAATATTATTAGCACCCCGTCTTACTACCCGCTCGGGCTATACACAAGTACGCTAATGTGTAATGTGTAGGGTGATTGTGAGATGAAATGGAGGACCTACAGTTTAACGTGGAATCCGGACCACGGTGGAGGCCTGGCATTCCCCACATTCAGAAGTTGTGATTAATACACGCCTTGTCAGAGGTGAAGGAAGGGTTTGGTAATCAGATAAATCTGTTCCGGGACCGAGGATTGAACCTTGGACCCCGGGTCAGAAGTCCGACACCTTACCCCTAGACCACCAGTTCACCCTGTACAAATGAAAACTTGCTAAATCCCCACATGTTTTAGTCTCCGAAAGGACCACAAAGGGCACTGAATGTATACGTGCCATTTCATCCATAAAGTGCACTTCTTCTGGACTAAACAAAATATATTCATATTTCTTCTGAAATTTCTCTCTACTCCAATTTAGTTAATCAATTATTTTTTTTAAGAATGCCAGACCAAGGCTGGGAGATAAAGCAGTACTCATTCTTTATCAACTCTTCAGTACTAGTGTTTCTCTGTATAGCTAAAAGAAAATCATAATGTAGATAGTTATTTTCTATAACGCTTTTTTTTCTGATTATCTTTCTTACTGGATTATGTTGCTGAGTATGCTAAAGATTTAAAAGCAATCCGTTCCGGAGGAGAAAAAGATATTTTCATTTTGTCAAAAAAAACAACTCTATGTCTATAATTTTTCGTACCTACATTTCTTGAGTTGCACCCTGAGCAAGAATGATACTATTTCTTCTCCATTTACTACTAAGCCACTCACATTGTTACATAAACCTTTTTACTTTCTCGCTATCTTACAGGCAGAGAAAGTATAGTGATCGTCAAAAAAATCGAACTCAAGATTTTGATGAATCTGGACGTTTCATGACCCCCCGACTTTCCGTCTATCTGTCTGTCTGTACCTCCAACTAGAGCCTAAACTATTTTATTGATCGGGCTATAACTTGGTATCTAGGGTTTTCATAGGGTTTCCCCAAGGGGTTTTTGGCATTGAATATCCAACCCTAAAATTGAGGGTAGTTTACTAAAGGGAAAAAGAGAAAAAGTCGATTTTCTCAAAATCGGCTCTAACGATTTTGATTAAATGTCATTTCTAAATATTTCTAAATATTCCAAACAAAACGGCTTCGCTGAATATTTCGGCAAAATGACTTTAAGGGCTCCGGTCTGATGCGTAAATTATCTTTTTTTATAATATCTACTAAACTATTTGAGGTATGAAATTACTTATCGTTATAAATATGTAGGTCTCTTTATATCACAAATATTTTATAATAAGCATATTTTTATAAAACCAATAACTTTCAAGCTAAACGTATATATATATATTTTTTAACTTTTAGAACACAAAAGGTAAAAGTATTGCGACCGCAAAAAATTCTCACCTGAAATGTTTATGGATGTCAACGTCTCATGACCCCCAAACCCTAAAAAGTGGTATTTGCAATTACGTCTGTCTGTGATGAGTTTTGAGTAAATATTTCCATTTTTAAACAATAGAGCGAGAAGGTCCATGCAGAGTTATGTACCATCTATTTTAGATTTAATTTAACTATAAAATTCAACTGCAAAACAAAGTCCATAATAATTATAACCATACCCAATAGGAACACAGTTAGATTTTGGTTTATCTTGATGCGATGATCGAGTTGGAAGTTATTGAGGAAACAAAATTCTACCACAAGCGCGCTATTTACCACCAACACCCCCATGGGTTGTCGACAGCCCCCGGAATTGACAACATAACTTTTCATAATAAACTGGGTTCCCAGATTATGGATCAAAAGTCAAATTTTGTCATACTTAAAATGCATACTCAATGTATGCTAGCGCCTGGTCTAAATGGGAATAATAGTAATAACAAAATATTAATGTAACCATTTTAGACACTTCCTGACCACCTGCCAATGGGTATTGAATAGTTACATTTATTATTCAATTATTTACTTTTTGTAACGTATTGAGCTTGTTATAGCACTCTATTTAATCACGATATTTATTTATAGTCGTTGCAATAAATAAACAAATGCTATTGTGTAAATTTATAAATTTTTAGTTAAAAAGGTTTAATTCTATATTTTCGAAAGCATATCTAGTTCTAGCCAAAGTGGTCCCCTTAAAAAAACTGTGAATATTAAACTTCGGGGTATTGACATGATATATATATTAAATACAAAGTGAATTTGAGTGTGTGTTCACTATCTTGTGACAAATTTATTTTATCAGCTCTCTAAATTGACATAGTAAAAGCAATACGTGATAATATTTCAAATTTAATAATATCAATATTATTTTAACTGAAGAGTCGAAATAAGTTGCAGCGTTTTTTGTCTCCTTCTCTTGCCCAGACAGACCTGAGTCTTCCTCGGAAAGAAGGTTTGGTGAAAAAGTGAGGGACAAGAGAATGTTGCTAAGCATCCGTAGCTTATGGAACATTCGAGAAGGTACAACTTATCTGATGAACGTTTTACGTTTTAGTTTAAGTAACTGCGTGTGATAATAGGTCGTGTCATCAATTTGTTTAGAGCAGACTCCATTTTGTAAGCCCACAAGCGAGCAATACCGACCGACCGGCCACCACCATTAGCAATGATAGTGCCAATATTTGCGGATGCAAGGTGTCATGTGTTCAGCACAACAAGCCCTCCAGTCATTAACCTCAGTTTTCTAAACCATATCTGCTACTTCTCTATTTAAGTATTTAAGGATAGAGGGTGTCATGTGGTCAGCGAAATGAGCCCTCCTGTCATTAATCTCATTTTTATAAACCGGAGCTGCTACTTTTTTATGTATAGCACCACGTTTTAATACCTATTCAGCTTATACGCATATTTACTAATTACTCTAATGAGTTAGATATGATAAAGGTGAAATTTAGATTAAGTGTACCCACATTTGAGTGGAGGGAAAATAAAAATACGTTTTGGAGATAATACCTTCACTACGCCTGACCAAGATTCGAGTTCGATCTTCCTGTCATTAGCAGTATAGTCTAATACGTGAGTGACAATTTTGACCATGTTGCACATAAACAGGTCACTTCTTTATTCGAAAAACTCCTCGTTTGACCTCACGAGGCTGTTTGACCCCGCTCCTTTGTTCAGAGCAGTAATTACATTAAGTTAATAAATTATCGAGATTTAATTATTTATTTCAATTGAATCATAAAATAATAAATCACGCTCTCATACCCGCGAATAAGAGACAGGACATAGTCGTAATCAACTAATAAAACCCTAAGTTGTACGATCCACAATTGGGATTAGTACAATCTTACTATACTGCGATTTAAACTGATTTAGAATCCACGTGGTGGGTAGGCTGGGGAGCATAGGTGCCACATAGTGGGAGTTTGCGCGTTACTACTATGCAAGCATACTCAGTGACCGTCAAGAAATCCGGCAACATGCATCGGTTGCTATGATAACTACCCTTCACGGATTGGTCGGGCATGTAATGAGCCTCCCCTCCTCACTCCAGCTGCGTGGACCACAATCCTAAAGCAGTTTAAAATGCAGTAAACTCCTCTGGTCTATCTGCATTTTTACACACTTGGGTAGAGACGAGAAAGGTCGAATTTAGAGTAAATGTATACACATTTGCATCGAAGAGTGGAAACATATCTGGGAAAATCTAAATTCAATACCCCTGATATAAATTAAATATCCAACCCATTCGTTACTGGCACTTCATCTTGTTTAGAGAGAGACACTTTATTCTATTCAACACCGATTCAGGTATATGTACTTGTTTAATTGAAGTGTTATTTTATAAAAAAATATATTTTTTTTGTTTATACATATAAAATCTCAATCTTAAGCGTTTTAGTGAGTTTGCGACTAAACTTATTTTCTAATTTTTTAATAGATAAGATTAGAATTATTTAATGTGTCCAAGTCCGGCTTAAAACTGTGACGTCCGATTATATTAATTACAAATGAAACATGATGAATTAATTTAAAAAAAGTACTCTAATCATCCTCATCTAAGAACGTAGATAGTAAAAGTTGTTGATCCATTTTAACAAAAGCATACTAATTTAAAAAACAAATCCATAAAAATTTACTCTAATCCAAAATTGTGTTTAAAAGTTATCGTAACGGTCAAATACCGTTTCACAAAAGTCGTTGCCAGTTTATACCATCAGAGGGGTGGATTTCATGGAAAGAGGGTGAAGGAGGTGGAAGGGATTGCATAAGGGGGTGAGGGGAAAAGGTTTGTTTCCTTACAGGAAGTCCCGGTATTTACCCAGAGACCCGTCGAGAGGGAAAAAGGAGAAGTAAAGCAATGAAGATGTCTAATTTATGACAGTCTCATCTTTCTTTCTAGGCAGGCCTCGCTCCTTTCTATATGGAGTTGGTCTTTAATTAAAACTACTACTAATGAGAAGGAGGGGGTGTTGAAGAAAGCAAAGAGGTTGGGGGGGGGGGTGAAGGAAGGTAACTTGAGACGCAAGTGAAGAAGACTCTTCCATCCAACCTCCCCTCCCCCAACCACCATTTACACCAACACTTTACTCTGCTGGGACTATGTTTCGCGAACTGGGAAAAACATGCACCGTTGACAAGAAGGACGTCGTTGCTAGTCCACGTGACCAACCGCCTACCGGGGTGCCGAGACGCAATGCAGACATTCAGAAATCCCGAATCGGTGGTTGTACGAACTAAGGTGGCAGTCTGGTGTAGTTTGGTTTGATGTGGATGGGGATCTTACGAGGTTCTGAACACAGGAAACTATACTGACGGTGTTTTTCCCTTAGATAGTTTCCCACTGTCCCTCCAGGAAAATTTTAGTCGATTTACTACAAATCTATCTTCTAGTGAAATCAAAAATGCTCAAAAGTGGTAACCGCAGCTTTAAGATAATTTCGATTTTTTTAAATTTTTAATGGAATCCATTCCGATAGTTTTTAGTTGATGCAGAGGCTGTATAAAACTAAAATTAAACGTAAATTATAACACAAAATAGGCGAACAAAAATAGTTTGATAAAGAGTTGTCACTATTATTAATAATATGCATATCGTTTTAAAATAAACAAAGATATATAATTAGTTATATCCTCAAGGCAATACAGCTCAACCTAACTATGACGTCGACTAACTTAGCGTGGGAGCTAGCTATACAAGTTTTATGTTGAATTAATTTTTAGAATATACGATAGCCTCTAAGAAATGTATTTTTTCACAATAAGAAGGAGACCATAGAGTTTCAAAGCTTAGTTTGGATATTAAAAGATTACTTTATTTTGTTAAAAAAAAATTTGCAACCTAATGAGTTTTACTGGTTTTTAATATTATTTATTGTAAGTCCAAGCGCGTGCTTTAACATAGAAGCTTTATTTTCATATCTACTTTTATTAAAAAATAATTTGAAACATATTAAATAATTGAAAGCGCATAATAGTAGAATAAAATATTATTAATGAATCAAATAGCCGAAACTATTTGTTAATGCATTTTAGGAGGATTACACCTCTTAGATATCATATTCTGAAAATTGAAAAATGACACCTGGACACGGGAATCGAACCCGGGACATTCGGCTTAGTACGCCAATGCTC
>CABEEJ010001032.1:102953-118263 GCA_901482245.1 Timema douglasi | reverse complement strand
GCACGGGACGAATCCTGGATAGCTCAGTGGTAAGAGCATTGGCGTACTAAGCCGAAGGTCCCGGGTTCGATTCCCGTGTCCAGGTGTCATTTTTCAATTTTCAGATTATAAAATATTATGTTTAAATAAAACTACGTTGAAATATAATATCACAGTCCTTTAAGTAAGGCGATACCACATAGATCTAATATTTTCTTAAAAGTTTGATTCTTATTATTTTATTTAAATTGAAACCTTTTGTTTGCATTTTATATACCCTGATTTTGGTTGAAAGAACATTTTTGAAAATTCAGACATATTTACTCACGGCAAACATTGATTTCATTTTACTATATTATTTGTGTTATTTAATGGATATTTATAATATTTATCGAAAGTTTTACCTGCAGGTAACATGACTTGAAGTATGACTATATTAAAATTGTTTTAATAACTTTAGTAGCTACTATATACTGACCCTCCTACCAAAATCTGGGTGTAGCTATAATTATTCTAGGTAACATGAGTAGTTTTGTGAACAGTATAGACTTCACTCCCTCCATATTTTTAAGTAAGGAAGTTTAACGTAATTTTATTTCATTTTAAAGAGACGTCTAAGATCAGAGGCGTAGAAAATTAAATGAATTAATTCAAAACTTGCTTGTGTATTCACTGTTGATTCATTTAACTTGGTATTGTTGTGTTTAATGATAAAGTACCCGCCATGTTACACTAAAACCGTGTCTAATGATTTACACTTATCTTTATTTGTCTGTATGTTGGTTGGTTTAGATCACTTTAGACTTCTTGGTAGATCGAAATTGTATTGTAATCTTATCGTACATAGAAGGACACTTTCTTAAAGATAATGTAAAGTTTTTTAAACGGTTATTTATATTTCAGTAAGTTAACACACACGAACTTTTTTGATTAATGGCTAGTCTACAACCCGTCTACAACTAAACGCACCCGCTTGTCGGACTCGCAACTACGCAATAACGCAATTTTGTCTGTCTACAATAGCTTACGCAAACACAATCGTATGTCGGAACTGTCGGACCCGCTTGTCGGGAGGAGATGAACATTGTCCATCTCTTGCGTTTATGTAGTTGCGTTGGCTTGCGTTCAGCCAATCAAAAAACAAATATGGATGGACTACTAAAATCAAATAATTTGAAGTTATTTGGTGTATGACAAAAACGCTTGGAAATGTGTAGTATTTAAAACAGGATTTTCAATTAAAATCATGTGTATTTAACCATTTAAATATTTTTAAAATATTTATTTCTTATTTGAAAACATTAATATGAATTTGACTTTTATAGTCATCATTGATGATTGTTCCTATTGGTTGAAATTACGTTTTACGACTTTTCATTGTAGACAGTCTATTTTGTATTTAATAAAAGCGTAATTACGAGTGCATTTGCGATTGCGTAGTTGCGAGTCCGACAAGCGGGTATGTTGGTTGTAGACTGGCCTTAATACAACATGACGTGACACACAAATTTGAATAGTCGTGGTTGTTTTTATCGTTACTACAGTCTTAAAATTTCCCTTTGTACTCCCAGTTTAAATATCTCCCACAATTTCTCCTTGGATTTTAAATTTATATTTTTCCTTGATAATAAAGAAATACAAAACAAATTATAGCTTTAGTCAGTAGTACAGTACATTATATTCATAGAAAATAACTGTTTATCATGTAGTTTAAGACGTATATCTCTCAATAGATGTCAACATTTAAAAACATATGTCTTAACGAACTATATCGATAAATTAGAAATTTAAATTCAAATCATTTGAGATGGCTATCATTTGACAAATCTTTTGAGTGACCGCCATCTTAAATAAAATTCCAGTTCAAAACACCATGTACAATACAGTACATTATCTTTTGTCCTAATTTCAAAGAATGTCTCTGTCAAATTTCTTTAAAGTTGGTCCACGCATTTGGTAGTTATCATGAAACAAACATCCAGTCACTAGGCAAGAGGGACAGAGAGACTAAATTAAAAATGGTATATTAAAATTAGAACCTCGTTATGTATGGTAAACTATTTCTAAACATTTTGCGTGGTCATTTTTTCTTATCTTTACTAGACATAAAAACCGTATCAAAAATGATTGGATATAGAACGCTGGTGGTGAAATGTTTCTTTAAGGATAGAAACATTGCACGCATGAAATCCTTGGCCTTGCATTCTGCTTGCTAGCTATTTTTAAGATGAATTTGGATATTAAAATGACCTAGTATGGTACTTAACTTATCTATTAAAAACCCTTTAACGAGAAATTTCAACGTAATGTTTCGTTCAACAAAAGAACAAGCATACTCAAACAAATATTATAAGATAAAAACTTGACTATCATTGCCTGTAAAAATGTGAAATTACCTATTTTGAATATACAATATATGTGACTAATAAAGATATTTAGCTCTGTTCTCTTCAACCATATTGATATTTTCAAAACGTATGCTAGACTTGAGAGAATAAAACCAAAACTGTAATAAATTCATTATAGTACTAAATCTACCATCCAAAAATCAAGCCATCACTATGAAACATGTTTTTTTAATTAAAAATGATCTGTCATCCATTGTGAGCTTCATGAATTGGGCAAATATACCTAAATAAAATTACCTTTGTAGAGCAGAACTTCCCACTGCAACCTTGTTTCGCTTTGAAATTCTACGGGTGAAATACCCCCATCCACTGACTTCCATCCGTTTTCACTGACTTCATTTGTTTAGTAATTCAACCTTAACTCTAAATTGGGATTTCAATTCATGCCTTTTACTTTGTATGCTTATAAATAATGTTGGTTACAAAGGGGACCCAAGCAATGTAAATGTGCTGAAAGCTTTTGTTTAGTTAAGATCATATTGAATATTTTTAATCAGGATAAATTATTAAAATATTTTAATGTTTTGCAGATATTCTTATTTATGACCCCTGTTAGTTTGTAATCCATTGTTTGTGTTGCATAAATGAATTAAACTATTAGCATTGTTAACATTCGAATAAAAGCTACAACTTTAGTAAAAATTCAAATATTTTAAATTTTATGCTACAGAAATATTTACCGATTTTTTTTTATCGTACCTCTATCTGTACATGTAACTGACAACTAAATATATGGCATGCCGTTGATGAGGGTTCCAGGTTTTATTCTTAGCAAGGATCGTCAATTTATTTTGTGTGCACCCCATCTTACTATCCATTTGGGCTAATCTAATATAAGTAAGAAAGGTATGACCTAGGAGAAGTGTACCATAATTTGAGTAGAGGGAAAGTTGGTAGCCATTTAGGAATAAAGCGCCTCGGTACATATAACCAGGATTCAAACTCCAACCTCCCCAAAACTGGAAAACCAGACCAGACATGACGACACTGACGTATATACCTGCACGCCCATTGGTGTGAGTAGCGCCAATATTTTTTCAAGGTAAGTTATATAGCATGCACTTTCTGGTACTAACTTATAAGATCACCAAACGCCTTGGATTACAATTAATTTTAGAACTTACACAACACCCAGTCCCCCTCCCCTGTCTTAATATCATCATTGTGAAAGAGGAAAACCCCTATTTCACCAATTACAAATATTTTGGCAGTACTTGCGATAGAATCCGAAACACTTATTTTAGTAGACGGATGCATGCTCTACTGAGATACGCCAATTTAAAAATAACAATTAATTTAGTTTTTAAAATATCCTTAGCACAAGTGGGGCTAGTAGTACTTGGGACCTTGGCTAAGATTGCCTTGTGCACCACATAAATACTAGATTCATACCAACCAGAATTGTGACTATAGTGTGTCAGAGACTTAGCCTCGTATCTCTTTACCATGGACGAGGCCATACATGAAACAAATGTGTCCCTTCTATGATGCGTGGGTCCATTTCATGTCTTGGGTTCAACAGACGGGTCACATAAAAATCCAAATTCTATGTTTAAACATTTCATTGCTTGAGCCGTTTTGTTTAACCTCGTATTTACACTATTGATATAACGAGGAAGATGGTAGAATTTAGAGTAAATGTACCTCCATTTTCATGGGGAGAGTGAGAAACAATTTAGGAAAAGCCCCAACCGTGATTAGAGCTTTTTATCTTTTCGTCACTGGTGATCAAGTATAATGTGATCGTGATAATGCTACTCTATTATACATCTCATTTAAACTAGAGAATACTTAAAACTATATTACCTAACCAAACTAATTTTATCTTGCCTTGTAAATCTGTATCTGTTAATATAATAATGAATACAAACATTAAAGTTGTATTTTTAGAACAATATCACTTTATGTTATAATATTTAATCTGTAATACAAAATCTCTTTAAACTTAAATCCAGAAAACTATGCTAATACCATTAAATTGTGTTAAAAGTTTCGGCGCACAGCAGTTGCACAGGAGTTAGGTGCGCGGCACTGCAAATGTAATAATGGAAAGCACGTTCGACGAAGTAGGACCGTTAATGATAACCCTCATAACATATTTGCATTTATAGATGGACTGGTGTGTTGTTTAATATTAATTATTGTGGAATGTTCTGCTGAGGTGCTCCATGATGTCTAGGTGTGTAGTGCTTACGCCTAGCTCTTATGCAACCTGTTGTACACGCATGCTTGACAGCTTTGCTATGCCGATGTTGTAGATAGAAACTGTAAACACAATTTAATGGTATTACGTAACTTTCTGGATGTAAGTCTACAGGGATTTTGTATTACTTTTGGTTCAAACAAACTATATGTGCGGTTTGGGAAATTAATTTCTGAACACCCTGCCTATGCGTATAGCCCGAACGTGCAGTAAGACACGTTGTAAGGAAGTTTCTTAATTCTTGAAGACATTTTTAAAATATCTAAAGTCACTAACTTGTAACAAATTGAGGTGGCTCCACACCGAAAAAATAGTAAAAACATTGTTATTAGCAGAATGTTAGTAACAAATATGTTACTGAACAATTTTTTGACTGTTTTGGTAAATGTTAGTAACAAAATGTTAAAAACTATGTTTTCGACAAAAATGTTGGTAGCATGTCATGAACAATTTAAAACGACAAAATTAAAAGTGGATACCAAAGTTATTGAAACATATATATTAACAAGTTAATAACCGAAAGAATTTTCGGTCATAACATATCATTGGCAGCTCCTAAAGTCCAAGTCATCGCTTCCATTGGCACCGACTTGCTAAACACTTTGGGGATGTTTTATAAAAATGGGAGTGGGGGTGGTATAGCAGTGGTAAATTTTCAAGGACCGTATTTTTAAAAAATGGCCAAAATTAATGTGGAATTTAAATGTATGTTTGATCAAATAAAAAAATAAAAATCGAACAAAAGAAAGCAAATATGCACAACTTATAAAACACATACGATACGATTATGGCCACTAACCAAACTTTAATGGAAACATGTTGACTAAAAATGTCAGGTACAAGAGTGACGAGTAACAATAACTTGATCACGGTTGCTTACATATCAGATGCCATCACCTGCCACTTGCTTTGCTAGAAGACACTGTTCACATTTCAACCCTATATCCAACATAAATATATTGTCGTAATATTAAGGCTTTTAAAAATCTGAAATATTGTCGTGGAAGGGGGGTTCTTAATAATCAAATCAACCCCGCACTTGACACCTATTATGGCTTCACAGGAAGAGGTGGCTATTGTTGCAGCTTGTGTAGTGATTATTGGGGCAGGAAGACAGAAAAATAAGAAAAGGATGTGGGTTCAACAAAACTACATAAATATCGACACCGAATGCAAGCTGATAGTAAATTTATCCATGTGTATAATGTTATTAATAAAGTTCCCAATAGTAATAACTTGTTGGTAACATTTTGTTATCAACATCCTTTGATCAGGACCACCTCCGGAGCAGTCGCAAAATGTTACTATCAAAGCTAGCAACAATTTTATCTACATGTTAATGAAAAAAAATAGCAAATGTTATTGACAAAAGCTAATAGAAAAATTTTACTAATATTTTAAGGGAATTTTAACAATGTTATCAACAATTACTATTGATAACAAAAGTTACTAACATTTTATGGGCCCATTTTTAAAATATGTTAAAAACATTGCTAGTAGAGTGTGTTTTCAACAATGTTACCTCCGGTGTAAAACAGCCTTTACATATCACCTAATCTCCACGTGTATTCTACGGTGTTTCCAGTCACACTACGCCCCCTCCCCACTCTACCCCTCGCCATTCTATGGTCTAAGGCAGAGGTGGGCAAAACTTTCTCCCCGAGGGCCACATGAACATCTTTAAAATATGTATGTGACAAAAATATAAATTTACTAAATAATGAACTTTATTTTCACACAAAAATACATGTATTAGTCATAAAACTATAAAACTTTGGTACACTAAGAAAGTGGTGAATAAAATCTAATATGTCATAACAAATAAATTTAAATAAGTCATGATTCATGTTGCTTCTTAGCCTACCTAAATGTTGTTTAGTAACTACTTAAACTGTTATCGTTAATGAGTTGTATGCAACTGTCCAAAATCCTGCTGGAAGCACAAATTGACGTCGTGGGCCACCTGCGTCAGCGTCCATTCACCGTATGATATTCGCTTTACAGTTGTGATAAATCAACTTCTTGCAGTTCATTTTTACAACTTTATTTTTGTGGGTGTACCAATTAAGTTATTTTTATAGTGAATACTTATATTTCTGGATGCAATTTATTACAGTCATAGTGATGCTAAAATAATTGGGTCTCATTCTACCTCACGGTGAAGGTAAGAACTATACTATTTTAGCAGCAATAGCACCTTTTTATATGTTGATGCAATTTGCTAGACATAACTGTTAAACAGATCGCGTTTAAATCTATCTCACGGCGTTAATAAAAGAGGAACTATTACAAAATTGGCGGTAGATTGGTTCACGGGTTTTATAGATATACACACTCTAGTGGGCTGTCAACATCTTAAAAATAATAGATGGTGTTTTATTTGCTTGATAAATAAATTAGCTAAATACTTTCTGAGCTTATGCTGGATTGATTCTACTGTTTTTGAGCAAAAAACAAAAATTGTATGGCATTGGTTATCGCCTCCTATTATACACCCCTCTCCCCAATTAATTACGTGTATTCTCATTGACAGTCGACATACTAGGAATCCAGCTCTTGGGATATCGTAGAACTGGACAGCTGCCGTCATTGTTTGAGGGATTGATTATGACTAAGGGGACGGGGGTGTATTTTTCCGTTTAATCTCACTGCTAAACCTTCCGATGAATAATAATTAATAGAGCATTTCCTTCAATACACCTTGCCACGTCTTGATAGTTGAATTTATTGGCACTAGAGGTTTAAAAAACCAAATGGATTTTAATAGATCGTGTATAATGTTGGGTACAGCAACATATTTTTTAATTTTTTAGTCAGATATCTAGCTAAGTGTGAAATACAATGTGTTAAAATTGTGTTTTATGGAGAGCAAAAAAAGATTAAAATCCTCACCAATGGGAATACGGCCAAGGACATCAGTTTATTCATCTCTGGTTTGCCGGTGATGGAGAGAATCCATATATAGATCCCGGGTGAGCTAAGATGTTTTATTTCTCTTAATGTGTTTCACTCTCCCTTCACAAACATGTTAGTACATTTACTCTAAATTCTACCTACCTTATCCCTAATCCATTAATCTCAATGTTAGAATATATCGGGGAATCATACGTGGAGCACAGTAAAAATAACATCTATGTCAATACATTGTAATATTCTTTATAGCTCCCGACAGCGAAACGAGTTGTTCGTTAGCTATATATTAATTCAGGAATCTAGAACATGAGTGTGCTTGATTTTTTTCATGTTTGTTTTTATGAATGGCTATTAAAACTTTTATTGAAAGCTCTATTAAAGGTGAAATGAAATTGTTCCAGCAATGAGTGCGCTAATGAAATTCCTGAAAATCAAAGTTTACTCTTCGTTTTATAAATAATGAAATGTTTTCACATAACTGTGAGCCTCAACAAATCGAATCTTTTTATTTCGAACTCCGAAGCAACGATAAATCCACTAATTTGCTTGGTTTCAAAAATTAGATTTTAAAATACAGAAATTTTAAAGTATAATTCTATAAAATATGTTGTTACTTTGGGATTTTGAATAAACCATAGGCACACGTTAAAGTTGATCTTTATAAACCACCTAATAGCTAAATGTAGGAGAGTATGTGAAGCGAGAAAATGGTATTATTTTTGCAGTTTTTATATATACTTTCCCCCCAAATAAACCAATAATTCTCCAGTAAAATTATAGAGTTAAAATTTTTTCGCATGGTGACCATGACAGTTCTTGAATATCTGTAAAGTTTGTCCTGGAATTAAATGACAATTTTTTTTTATTAATTTAAAACGTTTCTCATCCAATATCGCTGTGCTTATAGCCCATTCATAAACTCTTGATGTGAAGAAAATTAAACTCTTTGTTTCTATTGAAGCAATATTTGATTTATCTATGTTCATACAGAAACAATATTTTATTTATCTTAGCTAAAAAAAATTGTTATAAAAACTTCAAGACCTATTATCTTTTGTCGTGTCCCCTACACTCCTAGCTTAAGGACACCAGCTACTGGAAGGAAATATCCTCACACTACCGTATTTATTATAGTAATGGAAGAAAATTTAGAACCACTAAAACAACACTCAATTAAATTTTTTGAAATAGGAAGGTTATTTCTATATTTATAACCATTTAGTTTGATTTCAAGTCTGCAGCTATTCGCGGAAAACGTCGTTTGAATTGAGAAAATTTCAACTTTTCATTAAATATTTTAAAGTTATAGAAACTAAAATTTAATATTTTTAATAATGTAGGGTAATGATATATCTCACATTAATTTTGAAATAATACACTTTTTAAATAACGAAGGACTTCCGCGTCTCAGCACTTAATAATGTGATCCCTTTAAGTGTGTTGTATGGTCAGGCTTGGGTTTTGGGGTGGAAAAATTATTATTTCTCTTCTCTTGCCTTTCCTTCATGTTCGTAACAGGTCAGAGTGTCAAAGAGCAAAACGAAAGGTTTGTGGAGAGAAGAGTCGTGGTGGCTACTTTCTATTATAAAAATAGCAGCTTTGATACGTAAAACCCACTAAAACAATCCCAAATTATATTTTTAAAATTTTCGAAGTCTTATAAAAACATAACTTTGTTGTGTTTGTAAGAGGAAGGATAGTTCTTTGTTTCTAATCTTTTATTTTTTACCCTCTAAATTGTGAATTTTCTCCTAAAAATTCGTTGAAAATTGGCTAGTGTTTATCTTTCCATTAATTTTTTTTTTTAATTTTAGACTTATATTTTGGTTAACTGGTCAGGAATTAGTCAATAATACCTTTCAACTAAGTTTTGGCATTAATAATTTTAGAATATTAAACTATTTCTTAAATAAAATTGATTTTATAAACGTTTGCAACCCGTATTAGAATTCACCTATGTAGCCAATCCAGGGATGGGGTGGAGCCTACCTATGACATCCTTGTAATGGCACTCTGGTTAACACTAGAGACGCCAATTACGTAAAAAAGGTAAATAAACACAAAAGGGGAGCACTTGAAAGAATACGATAAAAATGCATGTTGGCAAATAAGTTTAATGTAACAAAGGTTGAGTAAATACAGAGAGTAGCATCATAACACAATCCAATAATTCCTAAAACGGTCCATAGACCTGACCACGACAATTAATAAGACAGGTAGTTGAATAATCAATAATCTCTAAGGCAGAATATTGGGCCTGAAGCGCTAATGATTTTGCACGACCGGTTAAGCTTATGCCGAACTCGTGTTACACCATTTCTCCTCTTAAAAGGTATTTCTGTGCTAGCAGGAGATAATAATAATAATTACGTGTGACAATTTCTCCCCTCCCTTTGTACCAGGAGGTCAAGACATCCTATACAAAAGGTAGCAACAGGTAATTTGTTGCAACAAAATACCTACGAGCTACTGCACACAAGCTGGATCATAACGGAACTTGCTCAGAACCTAGCTAGAACAATCCTACCATAAGAGGTAAGGGAGGACTATTCGCGCCAGTGAAGCCGGCTGGATCCCAAAAGGCTAGGTTACAAAGGTACCTGACAGATGTCTGTCAGTTCCGATAATAAATAGACTGGCCTAAAATATATATAGGGGAAACCCCAATTCAGAGCTATAGGCTTTGACTTAACAGGATCTGGCACAAAGCCAAATGGTCTAAGCCAGAAGCATTAAAAGAATGACCATGCAGGGCTTGCAATAAAAAATAAAATAGGGAATCAAACTCCCCCAAACGGTAATCGAACATAAAAGTTAGTTTGATGCGGGCCCCGCAAGAGGGGCAGAAAATTCCCACAAGTTGAGTAACATAAGTTAAATAACATACATAACGCGAGCCACACCAGATGGGCAGAAATGACCCACAAGCTGAGTACCGCAAACTAGTGAACAACACAAGTTAATTAACATACAAAATACGAGCTATGCTAGACGGCCAGAAACGACCCACTGGTTGAGTACCACAAACTGGTGAACAACACAATTAATATACAAAACGCAAGCTATTCCAGATGTGCAGAAATTCAAACCTAAACCTAACTAGGTATAACCATCATGCCTGGAACTGACTAAACAAACCTTTTCCCATCTGAAGGCCTTGCTGACATGGTCACGCAGGCTAGGGAGTGGGAATCATCCCTAATCAAACCACTAGTCTTAAGGACAAACCAGAAATCATGTGAAGTGTAAAATCCTTCCGCGGAATGTAAACCTTGTCTTTAAAAGGCTAACCTAAATAACACGTTAAATAAGACGAGAGTGGCTAATACTCTCGACAGGCACAAAAATATCCCAAAAACTACAATCCGGCCATAGATCCAACTACCCCCTACAAATTTAAATGTTGAAAGTTACAGCTTGTTACTTCCATCTGTCTGGTCTGTGCGTCGGCAGCATCGTCACGACCAGATGTTTTGTAGCGTAAACTGGAAGAAAAGACGTCAAACGTGTTGCCTATTCGACTGGTGATGTATTATTGTGTGTGGCTCCCAGTGAACTGTGGAGCTTTATAATGGCTGAACGTGATGCACCATGGGAAGGAAAGAAGGGAGGAGAGACACCACTCTGCGTTGGAAAAATCACGTAGGCACCAGCCGCGCCAAACTATGCACCGAACTTTAGTCAGTTGTTTTGATCGCTCCGACGAGTCAAGTGCAGTGTTAGCAGAACTGCGTTAGTGGTCAACACTTCTGATGGCACCATTCTTGTTCAACGTAGTTTCCAAGGCGTGGTATGGAACACATGGAGATATACATGAATAGATCTGTATGTGTTATTAGTGAACAATATATATTATCGAGCAATGATTATGTGCCGCAGATGTAAGCAGTACAGGGCTGAACTCGTTAGCCCGTTACACCTTATGTTAGTCAATTTACGTTTTATTCTGTGGGTTTTAAATATATAAAATTGAAACAAATACCATAAAAAAACTCTCAAATAATTTAAAAAATCGTCTTAAATAACTATTGTTTTTTGTAAATGTATTGTTTTTTAAATCTTCTACAACTGAGGCTATTTGATATATTCTCGAAATTTGCCCGTAGGAATTCTCCTAGCAAGATGTATATTAAATAATTAGAATCTACGCATCAGCACGGAACTCTTAAAGTCATTTTGGCGAAAAATTGATAGCAACCATTTGTTTGTAATATTGATCAATGCTTAAAAATAAAATTTAATCAAAATTGTTAGATCCAATTTTGATAAAATTGACTTTTTTCCTTTTTCACCCGTAAGTAAACTACCCTTAATTTTAGGGCTAGATATCCAATTTCAAAAACCGTAGGGGCAACATTATTAAAATCCTAGATACCAAGTTTTATCCCGATAAAAATAGATTTGACTCCACTCCGAGGTACAGACAGACGGCATTGTAAAAACAACTTTTTCGGATTAGGGGGGTCATGAAACTTCGACATTCATCAAAATATCGAGTTCAATTATTTTTTTACGATCACAGTACTATTAATTATAAGGTAACGGGAAATTTAAAAGTCCGAGGAAAGCATACAAATAAGAAATTTAAAAAAAGTTAATTTTGAAAATCAATGCCGTCCAGGCGCAAATAGTTTAAATAGTATTTATAATTTTCAGTGTAAGAGGGAAAGGGTGATCAGCAGTTAAACAGGATTGCGCTCCCAATGTGACCTACTCATTTTATTCCCTCGCTTTATAATTTGTGCATTGGTGCCTAAGCGTCAAGCTAAGATGCAAAACGCTTTGAAAAATAGCCTCTAATTCACCAAGTAGGAAAAGCAGTTAAATAAAGTAACGGTTTTAGCTTTAGCCCCGCAGCCTGGACATGAATATTTGGTGTTACAAAAATTGCATGAATGTTAATATTCTTCTCAAAATTATTAAGTAAACCTGATATATTTTAGATATTTATGTATACCCATATCTTGATGCCATCTTTACATACCGATAATATTATATTTTATTTCTCCTCCGGATTGTAAAAGTGACCTGCATAGCTGCTCACGAGGTTTAGTGATGATAGGAAGGTCGGGTTTCGAATTCCGGCAAGAAGTATTGAAGGTAACTTTTACTAACTAGTTAGCCACTCCACCTCTAGTAAAATGAGGGTGCATTTACTTTATGGTTCTAACTTTCTCATTTCAAGTCCATTAGTGTAGTGAAATTTGACTAGCCAAAAGGTTAGCAACATGTGATTTAAACAATATAATAATATACAAAATCACAGTTCTAGCGCATAAAAAATAAGGTATTAAGAATACAATAATAAAACTAGACACGTACACGCACAAAACACTAGTCTGGTTTTGGAGTAATTTAAAACAATAATTATTTAACGTTTACTTTCTAGACAGATTATATAAACACCCAAAATACGAATTATATTTATTCTAAATACATGATACCCAGTACCCAACTGTCAATATTAAAAATTATAAAAATGGTAACTCCGATTTCACAAATGATACATTTTCTGCCATCTTGAAAATTGAGTTTTGGGCTTTTTATTTTATTAGACAAACGTGCAATGGTACTGACTTAGAAACGATATCATAAGTAGTTTAATTGTGAATTAGGCAAATAATTTGTTTTCATAATTAAACCTATTTAGTCGGTTAAAATCCATATAAGCTGGATAATCTTTACCAAACATATTTTATGGAAAATAAATAACTGGGCAAATTTACTGAAGTTTATATTTCACCCTCTAGTCAAGCACATTCCCTCTCAGTTCGAGTATCAAGGATACCTCTGCCTGCATCAAAGTACATGGGGCTTAAGATGTCTGGCGCGTAATAAATTAAATTTCATGTGATCTGAAAGTTAAGATTTTGATCTCAGTCAATTGCATTGAAAGTGGTTTTTCACATGTGCTGTATCACTGTGGCTTATATAAAACCCAGCCGTGATTCGTTCGATTCTGGATCCGTTTTTTCAAGTATTATGCCTTACACCGAATGACCACCAATGTGGTTAAATCAATGTTAAGCGAACTAATAAAAAAAACAATGGTTTACCTAACTGTTTTAAATGTTTAGTCTGCCTCTTCCATTCAAAACATATTTTTACTTATTTCCTGTCACTTTTTTTTTCAACTAACAATCCCGTTAGGTGACATTGACCCTGATAAAATCCAATAATGAAAACCAATTTAAATCTTCTCGTCCTAATAATGTGATTGTTTCAACTGGCTTTCGAACGTTTATTTAACTTTTAAATCAATTTTATAGCGCTACCGAACCGTCTGCCTGGGTAACCATTATTTCTAATCTCGCGTTTATTCTTTGTTTATCTATCTACTCACCTAATAGTTGTGGAATAGTTACCTCAACTTGGTTTCCAAGACCCGCACTCAAATTGTATTCACGCTATGGCGTGATGTGTATATATACTGCCATCCGGTATATCCACATACTAACGTTAGTAGGGCATGGGCAAGGAAGGCAATATTATGAGGAATTTAACCCACATTTGCTTGAGGGGAGATAGTGGGAAACTATTTAAGGGAAACAATCTCAGCACATTTAGTCGAGATCCCTAGTTTTCTGTCACCGGCAAACAAGACGAGTTTGATGCCTTTGTTCACGGTCAAATCAGATTCATGATCTTACTTCAAATAAAATGTTGATATATTAATTCTAATTTTTTATTTTAGTAATTTAGCTTATGTCTAGAGATTAAATCTCCTAGAATGTATAGTTATTAAATTATTTTGTTACTTCCACGAATAAATTAAATCGTTTGGATGAATGTTTAGAAGATCAGTTTTATTTTCTCTTTATATGATTTCGTTATTTAATAACTTTTGTTCTAGCCCCCCGTATTACTACATGTTCAGGTTTTAAACATATGTATTAATTACACTAATGAGTTAGGGACAAGTAAGGTTGAACTTAGAAGAAGTGTACCCGTATTTGCGTGGAGGGAGTATGGATACAATTTTGAAATAAAAAAACACCATAACTACACCCAATTGTGATTCGAACCTCTATCTCTCCGTTATAGACAGTCTATTTTAACACGATAATGACACCTGGAACCATGCATCCACCAAAGCAGGTTCTAATAACATTAATTTGAAAATTGAAACTTTGGGTTAATAACATCAACATTTATATATAAATATTTATAATATATTTAGTAACTTAATAGTCTCTATGATAAACGCTTTTGCGTTATCTTACTGTAACACTGACTCTTGGTTGTTTACTCTATTATTAATTAAGAATTTTAAACTTAAATAATCACTTTAATTGGTTTTAAATGGGAATAAGCTATACAAAACTAGCATTAACCAAGCTAAAATCACCAAAGTCACAGCCATAGTTAAGATTTTTTGTAATTTTTTTATGCTAGTTCACAGTTTTTTTTATTTAGCACTGTGTCTTACTACCCGTTTGGTTATACGCTTAAGTACTAATTACTCTACTGGATTTTGGAATTTGGAAGGTTGAATTTAGAGGAAGTAAACCCACATTTGCGTGGAGGGAGAGTGGAAACGATTTAGGAAAAACTACCCCCCAGTTCACCCGACCGAGATTCGAACCTCGATCACTCCATCCTTGGAAATCTAGCTCAACACGATACCAGTGCGTTAGCTGACTAAGCTACTGAAGCGGAAAATCCACAGCTCCAGACCTTTGTTTAAGACCTTGACCAAATTTGTTTTTCATCGGTAGTTCTGTTATAATAGTGCCCATTCTTTCACAGATTAGACAACATTATATATATATATATATATATATATATATATATATATATATATATA